>JAQGBH010000215.1:0-64005 GCA_034698265.1 Sminthurinus aureus
TTACACAGTTTAAATGGCTAACGTTATTTTTTTGACAATATAAATCGGTTCGTCGTAAATTTTAATTAGCATTACGTGTATTGTACGTAAGTATTGAAGGTGTGAATTTACAATTTAACATCATAAAATATTTATACATTGAACACCGAACTATCGGTATATTTTTGCTTTTACTTATTCGATTAAATAGTATATTGACTATTGACTGATTTTTTTTGGTTCATGTTTATTTTTATAGGTACTTACAGTTACACCTGAGGATATTTAAAAACATGGAATTATCAAGCAATTCCGAATTACTGCGGTATGTTACTCCACCTCAAAGTGTTGATCAAAATGAGTGTGATTCATTTCTTAATGAATTTGAAGTAATTGGACGAGATGATGATGTAGCTACGGAGTTTAACAATCTTGCTATTGATGATCCAGATGCACCCGTTTTTCAAAATACTTCGGTAAGTCAAATAATAATATTATTATATTAGTATTTTTTGATACTTTGAAATAAATGTATTATACATTCCCAAGTGTATTATTGATTTTGTGTAAGTAGGTACACTTTTGTATATTTTTTGTTTTTTTATGTTTTAAAGATCGAGAGGATAGACAACCCAATAACAATTAGTAATTCCTCATTTGGAAGTCAAGATGATGGAAGTCAAGTAACATCATCAGATGTTGAAGGGATGCTCAAGGTTTTGGAAGAAGAGAATGGAAAATTAAAACGTAAGTTTGTTTGTTTTTATTAGTACTATAAAAACTATATTTCTTTTAAATACCAAATACATAAGTACAATAGCTTATCATGGAGTACATAGTACATACTACTTTTTGTAGTTTATTTACTTACTCAAGTTCCAAACATATTATATATGATTTGAGTAAGTATTTGATATTCAAAAATGAAAAAAGTCAATATAATTGATATCTCATTTTATTATAGAACTAATTGAAGATTTAAAGGAGACATTGAAAACCAAAAATGATCAATTTAAAAAATTGGTGGACGAAGTATCTCAGGCACATGAAAAAGATCGATCAAACCAGGAGCAAGCTCGTCTGCAAGATTCAAATAAATTAGAAGAGTTGAAAATAGAAAATCTGGCCCTTAAGGAAGAACTCGATAAATTCAAAGCCAGAATTGAAAGTTTGGAGAAAGAATTGGAAGAAAAAAGTCTTGAAGATTCCAAATTTACTGAACTTGTTGTAAGTTAAAAATCATAATACTATCATAATTTTTTTATATTATGCAATATCCATTTTTTTTGTTAAACATTCAAATGTAAAAAGATTCACCACTATATACTTACACTCTGCGTGAAATGCACATAATAATATTGTAGTGGTTTGCAATTTATAATTTCTTACATAATATTATTGATTATTGTATATATTATTATTATTATTATTATGTTTCATAAAATAGTAAAACAAATACGAATATTTTAAATTTATTTGTGTAGAGTTTGGAAACACAATTGCAAGGAAAGGATCAAGAAATAGTACTTCGTGAAAAGAAATTAGAAGACCTGACAAGTCATTTAGAACATGAAAAAGCACAAAATGTGGAACTTAAAAGTTATATTCGATCCTCAAATATTGATGAAATGAAGAATGAACTTCTTAATTGTCGGACTCGTATTCAGGAATTAACAAATATCCAAATTGAAAGAGATGAACAGATTGAAATACTTCGAGCACAATTGGAATCCTTAAAAGAAACCATTTCCAAAATGGAATCTGCACTGAGTGAAAAGGATGATGCTTACATTCCATTGAGAAAAACTATTGATGCTAAACAAGAAGAATTAAATGAATTGTATGAGCAATTGGCAGAAAAAAATGCTCGGTGTAGTCAAATTAGTCAAGTCTTTGAAGAAAAAAGCACCGATTACAACAGTTTATGTCACATGCTAACAGAGAAACATCAAGAGTTGGAAGAATTGGTTCGTTCAAAGGAAATTGATGATGATACTATTCAAAAACACCAAGAAAGAATTTTCCTTTTAGAAGAAGAACTCCGTAATTTCAAAAAATTACTTGATGATTTTGATAAAGAGAATTCATTGTTGAAGACTCGTGTTGCTGCTTTGTCCACCGAAAATGAATCTATTCAATATTGGAAAGTTCAGGTACTTATAATAATATACTTACTCAAAGACTATTTTTGTAAATAATATAATATGTTATCCAGTATACATAACAGAATCAGATGTTGAGTAATAACGAATAATTATTTATTATTTGTAGAATAATATATCATGTCATGTTCATTTGTTAATTTATTATATAAACAAAGTTTAATAATTTTCAGAAACAATTTTGCTATAATAATTATCTCGATACTTCATTTTTTTTCATTGTTTGTTTGTTGTTTGTTTGTTTGTTTTTTTTCAAATTTAGTGTGAAATGTATCAGACTGATTACAATGTGATACAGGAATCCAGAAATCTATTGAATGAGCGTATTTTTGAGATGAATAAAGAAATGGAAGAGTTACGAGAAAAGAATGAAAAACAAGAACAGGAATTAACTCAACTTCACAATACGCATTTATCCTTCGCACAAGAACACATTAACAGGTAATTTTCATATGCTTTTTTTCGGGAGGGGTTTCTGCGTGTTATTATCTACTAAATAAGCATTTAGCAGCCTTGTACTTACTTTATTTTAACCAGTATGACGTATACTTTTCCAATAATAACAAATCTACAATAGTAAGTTGATATTACAATTGTAGGAATGTAAATAATAAATATACAAATAATAATAATTATTGAAAAATTTAAAGCTACTAATTACGAATATATTCAAGAACTCCTCCCATTTCTGTTTTCTTTCGTTTTTTCCCCCTGTTATCTTCTTTTTATTTCTATCTCCAATACCTCTTATTCTGTATGTATGTTCCAGTCTTCTTCTATCTGTTTACTGACTGCTACAAACTAGCTGCATGGGCTCTTGTATATCTTTTCTATAAATAATTAAACTAACAAATAATAACATCTCATCATCTTATCATAGTCTATGACTTATGCAATCTAGACAAACGTGCCTATATAATTGTAACTGAAAATTACTGAAATTCAATTTAGTGTTAGATGATAACAATTAGTTATTCGTATAGGGAATAGGTATGCATCGTATGTAGGTACGCATACTAACTTTTTTGTACTAAATACTAAAATTACTTGAGGAATTCAGGATTTTAAAGTTGTATTACTGGTGTCCTGTATATACTTTCTTTAGTACTATCCATTTTTTTTCTTTTATTTCATCCTTTTAAACTTTTCATAATTGAATCAGACTGAATGAGTTTATTCTTTAATTCTAACGTATAATCTGAGAAACAAATTTTAGTGTATAAGTATATAGAGATAGAAATGGATAACAAACTTTTTTCCATACTTTATTAGTATGAAGTATACATCATATAATAATTAGTAAAACACTAGTGAAGTAGGGTTGATATATTATACTTCTTCTTTTTTTGGCGTATGATATAAGTTCATATGTTTAAATTAGCATTAATTATCTATAACGTTGATTTGCCGGTACTGTTTTTCTTCTACTACTACCATGATACACATAATGGAATGAAACTAACAGCCAAGAAGTCCCAACACAAGAAAGTGGGATTCAAACAACGGCACCAAACGAAGATATTTTCAGTAACGTGAGTAGTGTCATAAATCAACTAAAACGAGGAGTCGGTGCTCTTCTTTGGTGAGTTGATGTGTTGTTGTTGTTTTAGTCCTGTCATTTTCTTCTCTAACTTGTATAACATAATATTATATTCTATACTGTCTCAACTATTTTTCGTCTACTTATACTTCTTTTGCTGTCTTTATTTTCCTTCTCTTACAACACGTATCATTTACCATGTATTTAGAGTTTAGAAAGAAACATCTTTCTTTTTTTTGTATGTGTTTAATATGAAGTATGAAGTATACAAAAGTTTGTTTCTCCTCCCTTCCTTTGTGCTTTATGGGGTAATTATAACCATGCAGTATTTGTTAGTGCTTTGAAATTGCAGTAGAGTATTTAAGTAGTAAAATGCCACTTTCAAAACACTATTATACTTTCTAAATACTGTGAAAAATGTTCAAAAACTTCTTGTATATATTCTTATTGTGATGTACACTAATTTTCTGGGAGTGATCGTCAGATTTCTTGAATTGATTTCTGCAATTAATTTGGTTTCACAAACAGTATTGGGTACTTTTTACTTTGTGTGTTTTGTTTTTTGTTTTTAATCAAACTGAGTTCTTTTAAGTTGTACTGTTTCTTTTACTCTGTAGTAAAATGAAAAATAACTGAATTATAAAATAGGCTATACTCAAGTTCAAATTATGTTGATTGACTGTACAAATTAAATTTTTGTTTTAGTATAATAATATATCATTTTGAATGTGTATATGTTATCTCAACAAATAATGAAATAGTTACTAGTAGACAAACCCTGAGACTCCTCCGTAGTGTTTTAACTCAAGGAATAAAACAGACGAATGCTATGTTAAATTATAGTCTTTTATAATTAATACTATAGGGACGGTGATAGACCAGAAGACAATGAGAATGTTGAGGGTGCCACAGGAGGAGCAACACCTAATGTTTCTTTACAAAATGATTCACATCAAACTGTAAAATTCTGTATTATTATGACAAATGTCAAATAATTAATGACTTTTAATAACTATACACTATACATGTGTATGATAATATGTATACTGTATATTGTATATCTATAAAAGTTAAAAATAATAATCATTTTAATAATCCTTGTTTTGTTTTATGTTTTGCAGTCATTAAATCCAGAAGACAATTCTTCAGGACAGTGTCCAGTTTGTGGCAAAATTTTCTACTCCTTTGCAAATCTGCAAGAACATTCATGGAATTGTGGTAGAAGTACTATTTCTTCTGCTGCACATCTCGATCCTTTTGTTTTTGTTCCACACCAGTAAACATTTTATTGTGGTATCAACTTCTATTATACCAACTTTATTTCGAAACGCGTATTTTAAAGAAAAAAACGATTGTAAGGAGCAGAATGAATAATAATAATAATAATGATACTAATATGCATAACGCAGCGCTATAATATTTATCCAAAAGTATTATTATTATTATTCATTCAATATTATATTGAAATTAACATATTTAGAACAAATATATATTATGACTACAACTCTTCTTCTGGTGCCCTCAACATAAATAAAATATACCTACTTTAGTAATAATTTTTATTCAAATATTTATACACAACATTAATGATGTTTAATTATTAAAACATTATTCATTATTATAATCAATTTATCTATATTATGATAATGTGTACATTATAGAAAATGATGCTAATGAACTAGTACCACTACATGTAACTTTGAGTGCTATGTTTTTGTTACATCTTAAGACTTAAGTAATTAACAATGGCAATATATATAGCTCTTTAGTTTTTAAACAACGCTCTATAATAATATATAATACATTATATATTATGCACATTTTCACTTACGTGTGCTTCTTCTTTTTTTGTGGTTTTTTGTATTAAAATAAGCACAGTAATTATATGTCTGTAGACAGTTATTATTACACAATATACCATTGTAATTATTTACGGCTGTAAGAAAGATTTTTAGAATATTTTTTATGATTGGGTAAAAAGTATGTACATTTATGATAGGAATTTTTTTGTGTATCTATAGTTTATTTTCTGTAGAGTCCATTGTACCTCTTCAAAATGAGTAAATATCAAATACTTACATATATACATTATTATACTTTATAGATAAAATATTGAATATTATACAATACATTAATATGGTTAAATATATTATTATGATATACTTTATAGAAGATCATTTTGGGGGGTACTAATGTAAGGTTTGATATAATATTATTATGTAATCTTTCCAAAATGAACTGAGTAGAAGAAATACGTAACTTTTTCTTTTGTAATGTTAAGACTGATGTATGTATAATATATTTAGATTTTTTTTCCTGAAAAGTGTCTCAACAATTTCATTTTAATGTGTGTATATAAAAATCGCAAAAAAACCGCAAATCTTTTAAAAGTTTCCAAGGAGTATGTACATGTATTTATCCTGAAAAGCCTATTTTCAATTTTTCAGTAATTAAAGGGAGACAATTATTTATAGATATATATGAAATCGACAAAGAGAGGTACAATGTCAGTAAATAAAAAGTAACAAAAATAAAGTGTCATAAATTTTAAATATTGAATACATAATAATTAATATATTGTAGCAATGAAAAAAACATTTAAGAAAAAAAAAACACGGTATACATTTTTACATTACTATAATTTTATTGCTATTAATTTTATTATTGTTCGTACAATGTACAATGGATATAAATTGAAGCATAATAATAAATTGTATTTTTTGCCTATATATATTTTGATCTTGCATGAATTCTGAATTCATTTTATTGTACAGTTGAGTTTTTTTTTTAAACTTTTTTAGCCTATTCACATCAATACATATTTTTTATTTTTCATTTTAGTTTTGATTGATGTTTTCAATCCTTTCTTTTTTATAGTTGCGTGTAGTGTGAGAGAGAATAAATTATGCATCATGTTATGCTTAACTCTTAGGGTTTTTACAACACATATTATTTCCAATAGAAATTTTGTAGTGTCATTAAAAATCATTGTTATATTATTATGTCTGCATTGTTATTCAGTTTTTGTTCCATTATTCTTAACTGCCTCTATACATACAAAAGTATCCCGTATGTATTATAGTATGCAATAAGCAATAACGAGAGTTTACTATGCATATGTACATGTCTGTTTCTCGAATTTACTAATTAACTACTAATAAAAATACATTATTATCGATAATAAAACTGATTAAATTATTCTCTTTCATGTCGTTCGTATGCAATATATTTTACATATGTATCTCATTTCAGGCATTAGATTTCATTGAGATCGCCCCATTTTATCTGTAACGCGTACACTTTCAAACCTCAATTTTTTTGTGATTTGTGAAGATTTTTTTTGGGAATAGTTAACTCAGTTAGTTAACTAAACAGAATATTTAACTGAAAAGTGATGCATATTGTTTAACTACAAAAGTTATCAAAATTTTTTGTGTTACTTTAAGTCTAGATACAAACACAGTTCTCTTAAATTGTGAATTAACGGACAAGTATTCTGTTTTTATTTTTAACACACACATATAAACAAAACTTGATTGTTTATTTTTATTGATTATAGTTAGTGTAAAAGTACATTTATATCCGGTGTATTCATTTATTTTTTTTAATTATTTATTGAGAATAATACGCTTACATATACATCCAAGTATATAATTGATTATATAACATATTATTACAAATTCAAATAAAAAAATATAAAAGATGAATAGGGGACAAAAAATGAGAGGTTTTACGACGAGTAAAGCTGGTCATAATAATAATAATAATAAAGCTTCAATAAAAGACAGAATTGGTGTCCCAAAAGTTAAAGCTGGAAATCTTGGGACAAGAAGAGGAGGAATATCAACTCAAGGAAAATTTGTTGCATCAAGACTTGGATTACCCATCAAAAATCGTGTAGGGCTTAATACCAAAGTTGGATTAAAAAGATTAGGATTAAAACCAGGATCGGATGCAAGAGATAAAATTATATTAAATAGAGTTTCTCGGGTTGCAAGTGGTCGTACGGGTAAAATCACGGATGCCCGATCTAAAATTGAAGCTAAACGAAAGAAAACACCAGTAAATAGCGGCGGTGGAGCTGGAGCTGGTAAAGTCAAGAGTCTCAAGATTACAGCTAAATTAGGACCTGGAAATGGAATTCATAGAAATAGTCCAAATCCAAATCCGACTTATAGTCCAATGGCATCATCATCCTCAATTAGATATGCCCCCGTAAATTCTTATAGAAGTGCCCAAAGTATACCACAGGTACAATCTGCTGGTTTATTCGGTAAGTGTTTTTATACATACATGTATGCCAAATACAAAATACAAAACAGTCTCATATTTATAAATTCATACATTTGACTATAATTTTTCCTTGGTATCGTGATAATAAATTGTGAATTAATTGAGTGAAAAATACTTGGACAATTTAATCGTTTTATTTTTTTTATATTTATATTTAATTTAGCCCATACCCCAGATTATTCACCTCATCATCATCCACACCCTCCACCACCTTCACTTGACAAATTTTTAACAAGGACTGTTCAAAATCCAACCTACCAACCACAGCACCAATCCAGGGGTAAGTATTTTTCTTATTATAGGTATCTACTAAAGATTCCTATAGTTTTTTGACATAATAATATTAGGATAAAATAGTTTGTGTTGTAGAGTCCTTTTTGAAAACAAAATATGGTAAAATTGTACAATTTGCATATGCTGTTACAGAAGCTGCAGTGAATAGAGGACAATGGACATCAAGTGTTGCTAAAGTTGCTCCAACTAGCTATTCCTCCAGACAATATGAAGAGATGGACATGGACGAAGAACCACCATCAAGACTACGGCTGAGTAGTAAGATAAATATATTATTATGTGCCAACACGAGTTGTACTGTTTTTCTTTGATTCATATATTATACAAGCTATAGATATTTTAGTTTGACCCGTACAACTTTTATAAATTCATTACAAAATTTCAAAAAATTAATACATCTCATGGTTTTCTTTTTTTTTAAAAGACTCCCTTCAATCCAGACTTGATAGCCACGAAGATCAACCTCGTTATAAACTTATTGTCAGTAATTTACAACCAACAGTTACAACTGAGGATATTGCTGTAAGGGATAATTTTTTGTAGTCTACTAAGTACTAAAACATATGTAGCAATCTTTTGGTACAAAATCTTTAAAACATTTAAAATATTTTGATTCTGAAATTTAATCTCACATATATCCCATTTTTTTTTTAAATAGGAATTATTTAGCGATATTGCAGCTCCCATCTCGGCCACAATGACTTCATCTGGACATGCGGAAGTAATTTACAGTAAAAAGAGTGATTGTATCAAAGCTGTTGATGCATACCATAACCGTCTTTTAGATGGAATGCCAATGAGGGTATTTATGGAAAATGCTTCTACTGGTTTGAAATCAGCAGGAGGAGCAACAATGAAATTACCCAAGGCTTCATCTTCTGTTAAAATTCAACCAGATATTTCAGCAATTCATAAAGTTCTCTTTAATCCTAGTAGTAGTGCAGCAAACTCTACCAGAGGTTTGTTTAAAGGGGGTCAGTAGGAAGGAAGAAAATCGTAAGAATAATGGGAATTTTTATTTCATCAATAAACTTCTGAATTCGAGGTTTTATTGTATTAGTTTTTTTTTGTGCATGGCAAATAATACAATATCTAATATCTACATAAAATATATACTCAGATACCCTCAGTACAGGACTACTCTCATTATTCCAAATCAAATCATATTTATATTATAAAAATAACAAAAGAAATACAACAATTTGATCGTACACATATTATATTATATTATAGTAAACTTGTGAATAATGAGAGGAGTTAAGAAAAGGTAATAATGAGTATTGTATGATATTTGATATTTATTTGCATACCTTTTTTTTTCTAGAAAAAAAAAACAAACCGAGGAAATAATAATAGTTATAATTATTATAATAATAATCTCTCATTGATGTCACTTTTTCCCAAGTATGTTTTTCTGTTAGTAAAAGTAACACAATAATTATTATATTATCATTATTGCAGGATTCAAGTAGCTAAATCAATCCCGTTTAAAACCTCTAGTACCCAATAATGTATAATATCTGCATGTATATATATGTTATACAACCCATAAAATATAAAACCCATCACACATTATTTGTCATTTTATATTATATTACGTTAATATTATCAGTATCACTGTTATTGTAACTGTGTGTATGTGTTAATAGGTATTATTATAAATTATGTTATCAATATTCTTTTACGTTTACCAAAATATTCAATGTTGTTGTGAATTGTTTTAAAAAACAGGATAGTTTTGACGATCTGTTGGTAAATATAACATGTGTATATGTGTAATATGCACATAGTATGTCACAATAGGTCATCTAAATTGTACATATTTATTTTGACTATACATGAACTTTATGTATGTTGCATATTTACATGTATAAGTCATGTATAATTTTTTTATTGTAGTGAAAGTTGAAAATTGCAAAGTATAAGCCATAAGTACACAGTATACATTATTATAGGTTCCTGTATTGTCCATGCTACTGCTACTGCTTGAAAGGAAGAAAAAACAAAAAAAAAACATCAATAAATAAATTAATAAATAGAATCAGACATTTAGGGGTAATAATAATCATTTACATTATATCTTGTAGTTAAATCTAGTTGAGACAGAATAATAATATAGTTTAAAAAATTACCGTCTTAAGATGTAAGATATTACAATTATTAGATTACTATACTTAATTCTCGTAATAATTATTGTTACTTACAGAAATATTGTAAATATGATTGTAAGGAAGTGTAAAAAATAACAATATACTGATGTGTATAGATATACGCAACAAATTTCTTTTCAGCCTTCTGCAATAAAGTTGACTACTTGTTTTTATTTAAAATAAATAATGTCGCCTAAAATATTTTATATATTTTCATCATTTTTAGGTTTTTTAGGGAAATAAACCAGGATTTTTATGCACAGTTATTCAGTATCTAAGTACAATATTATCATACATGCGTGTTAGATCGTTATGCTTGCAAAAATATTGAAAAACTCCTTTTACCTTTACTCTTTTCTTTTGTACCTACATATACGTATGTATGAATATGTTCACTCTTCATATTTGTATAGAAATAGTACAGCAATTTCACAGTCCGTATCCTAAATCCTAATCACAAGGGGAAATTGAGAATTCTTGATTCGGAAGTACTTTATCGACTTCTTGAGAGTTGAGAGTACTTAATGAGGAAAACGGAAGGTCTTAGAATTAGATTTCATCCACACAGAATAATGACAATTTCAACCGAAAAAACCCGAAAGCCTTCTCTATATGCATTTAAGATTCTAATCGGACAATACATATTACATATTATACAGCATGTGCAATGTTCATTCATCTTTCATACAAAATACATGTAATTTTATCAGTCTATTTCCAAGTTTCTGCAAAGATAAAAGGACTGACTACGGATGTTTTGTCATCGTGTCCGTTGAAACAAAATGTTTTATAGTGAGTTTTTAGATAGTTTGGCATTTTCTCTATTTATATTTTACTTAATTGTTGCCGTAATTGTCTGGTTTTTGCTCCGCAAAAGCTTTCTAGAAAGCAAAAACTCGAGTAATGCCAACGTTAAAATTTACGCAACATCAACTGAAAGTAAGCTTGCATATAAAATATAAACACAGTTTTAAATATTACGTCAGGCATTCGTGCATATTTTTCAGTACAGAATTGAAATACTGACAGTTTTTTCGGTATTTTGTATTTGTTTAGGTTCGTCAGATAATATTGAAGCTACAATTGAAACGGATATGCATACCGGCGAAGTACGTGAAACGGCGGATGAAGACAACAGTGACACTTCTCTTCTCTTCGGTGAAAGGAACCACACGTTCGGAGACGAAACTCCGGAGCTTGGTTATTCTGATGTTTAGACTCGGATTTATATAACACATTCCTTTTCAGAGGTTTTGTGTTATTGTTTTTCAACATTATTTACCATTGTTCGTGTTTTATGTACATGAAGATTTTAACAGATTGTTTTTCTCATTTCTTGCTTGGCACAAATTTACATGTAATTTTTTCTGTATTATAGTTATCATTGCCAGAACAGAAGAGTAAATTAACAGATAATAAACGTAATGTGAAATATAAAAAAACTCCACAGGAAATTCTTTTGTACGCATCATGTTTATTTTTTATTTTCAATAACTACTGTTGTACCTTGTACCCTTCAGTTTTTTTACATACATTTAAAATTCAATATTTCAAATTTTTGCACTATGTGTGAGAAACGGTTTGTAGATTATTTTTCCTATCATTTAAATTTTCAGACAAGTACAATATTTAACACAAGTTATTTTCTAGTCTAGTTTATTACTTTGTTAAGTCAAGGTAACTTTTCGGATGACTTTTGGAAGCACTTTGCTACATATTTTTATACTGTATTGCCGCTACATACTATACACATTACACATAGACTAGTACTTGGTACTTGGGCTTTTGTGGGTAAAACAGCTGAAATATGTAAGTAACATGTTTTGTATATTCATACTGCATATTATGTATTGGATAATATGCATAATTGGATAATTGTGCATAATATTTATTCTTTATTTATTTTATACGCACTTTTATTACTTGTGTACTTGGATATTTGAGCTAATTCTTAATCGTAGTTGGATGCTGAACATCAATGACAACAGTTGACATATTAATATTCGTTATTCCCTACTTTTTAATTCGTTGCTTTCCCAGTCAATTTATACGTAGATATTTATGTGAATACAAAGAAAAAACACGATTTGGTGAATATACTAAGAATTTTACTTTTTAATGTAATTATATTATTACTTTTGACTTAGATTTTCATCGCTTCTCCACAAAAAAATATCATGTATCTAATTACATATCGTCTATCGTCTATAGCATTTTTTTAAAGCTATAGTCTATAGTCTATTAAAATATAATCCAGCTTTATTTATTTGTATTCTTATTTTTGGCTATTAGCTATTTATCATCTAATCTTTAATCTTTAATCATATCTAGCACTTAGAAATTAGAAATTACAGATTGACTTGAGCAGCTCCTTCCACAGCTTTGAACACATACGCAGTTGCCTTTTTCGAGTAACTTTTGTTAATGGCAGCAATCACATTTTCTGCTTCGGATTTTTTGACTAGTGTCACGGTACAGCCCCCAAATCCACTACAAAATCAACAACATCAACAGTTAAAATTCATGCACAGCTATCACAAAGTTACGGAAACCAAAGAGAATAATTATTATTTAATTAGGAATAGAATTATTATTTATCTATTGTTTATTTACCCGCCCGTCATTCTAGATCCATAAACACCAGGAGTTTTCATACAAATGTCAACGAGTTCATCCAATTCCGGGCAAGAAACTTCATACAAATCCCTAGAGGAAAGAAAGTAGTAGAAAAAATGCACACATTTAAAGCCATTTAGCAAAAATACACACATAAAAAACTCAAAAAATAGGCATTAGGTTTAAATTTACCTTAATGACACATGACTTTGATACATGAGCCGACCTAAAAGTTCCAAGTCATTTTTTAGAATAGCGTCTGTAGCCTTTGAGCAGCGTTCAATTTCCGAGACGACATGAAGAGCTCTTTGGTACACACGATCACTCATTTTTTCTCTACTTTCTATAAATTACAATCAAAAGAAAATGTTTGGCTTATTTCAAACTTGATAATACACATTATTTAATCAGTACTCAATTCTCTCAACTCTCAACTCTCAATTAATCAGACAATGTTTGTAAACACTCTTTTTTTTCTTATGAGTCACATGTTATCTTATCACTACTCACTACACTTTCAAGTTTCAAGTGACAGGCGTTACAATTTACAATGCACAAAACACAAAGCTTTACTGATAAAATAATTCACTACATTCTACATTACGAATTATGAATTATGACACATGTCACACAAATAACTTTGAATGTTGTAATTTTTCTGATTCTGATTCTGAATTCTGAATTGTCAATTGCACGAACCAATTAAAGCGGCCATGGAGGCATCACGAAGGCTTTTAACTCCTAAAATTCCAGCGGCTTCATAGCAGTCGGATCTCCGTTGAGGATATTCACTCCCACTCAACTGATGCTTCACATTTGAGTTGACAACGAGGAAAGCCACATCATCCGCTTCCAAATTAACCAGTTTGGTTTCAAGGGAGCGACAGTCAATCAACAAGGCGGAATTCTCCTTCCCCATACAAATGATGAATTGGTCCATGATTCCACAGGGCATGTTTGCAAATGTATGCTCCGCTTTTTGACAAAGTAATGCTTTATCCGTTAATCTACATCAAATGAGTAAAATTTCAAATATTTACGCACAGCACTTGACACCTGACAATTGACAAATAACTGATAACACACGCACATACAATTGTTTTTACAGATATTTATAAGGCTATATAGTTGAGTCATATTTACGGTAAAATGTTTCCAGTTAGATTCTCCAGGAAGGTGCAAGTGGCCACTTCTAGAGAAGCGGATGATGACAAACCACCTCCAAGAGGGACCGTTGTCAAAATTGCCACGTCAAATCCTGGAACAAGAACTGTGAAAAAAATGTGATTGATTCATCTCCTGCCAAATGTTTAGGCTCTAGACTTTATAATTTATAATCATTTTCAAAATTTTGATTTAACTTTGTTTTTTCAGTCATGTTAATTAATTACATGGAAAATGTTCAATGACGCCCTTGACATAATTAGCCCATGCTGGATCTCCTTGGCTTAATCTTGATTCTTGGGTTGGAGCATCAAATTCATGTTTGACAACATCGCCAACTCCTTTGGCTGCAGTCACAAGACGGATTTTATTTGATCCATTTGGTCTTCCTACGAGAACCGTGACTAGCGGAATCGCCTAAATTACACACAGGTGCAAAATGCCAAATACCAAATATCAAATATCAACGTTTTTTTACCGCAAAATTCAACATAATTTACACATGCGATATGAGATATACACAATACACACCTACAAAAAATAGGTATAACGTGCAGAGTCCTGAATTCAAAGGAAAAACACTGTAGGTGTAAACAATGTGCGCACAGAGCACTCAGCACTCAAAAATCAAAACT
Organism: Sminthurinus aureus; assembly: GCA_034698265.1. NCBI lineage: Eukaryota > Metazoa > Arthropoda > Collembola > Symphypleona > Katiannidae > Sminthurinus > Sminthurinus aureus. Next base: position 14,834 of record JAQGBH010000215.1, read on the forward strand.
CACCATTGGAAATACAAATCCATCGTTGTAATCAGTATGCTCGCCAATGATGTTCACACGACCAGGTGCTTTAGCTCCAATTGTTGGTTGAGTTGAAAACTCTGTAGTGAAGAGCTCCTTACATTTCTCTACAACTTCCTGCAGACTTGGAAATGATTCCATAATTCCTGTCCCCGAGGTGACTTGGACCGCCTTAAATATTTCCGCACTTTTCTATGATCCCTCTTTGAAAATTTCGGGCCCGAGATATTTACACACTTTACTTGGGTACACACAACACACACGATATTTCTAAGATTCTACCTTCACTCTACACTCTGTATTCTTTTGCCTATATCCTATATCTCTACAGCATGTATTCACGATGGACAACTATGCAGACACGTGTACATAAACACAAAATGTGGAACTCTCGACTCTCGAATGAGAAACTGTTTCCAATTATTCAGTATTCAATGTTCAATAAATGAATAGTTAAGACTTGACAAATTGAAAATTGACAAGCTAGTGAAATTCTTAACGCTTTTATGTTCTTGTTAAGTGTAAACTGATATTTTGTATTTAAGAGAACGTCACGAGAAAATGTGCGGATGATGTAGAATGTAGATTGTAATTTTATACGTTTTCCAACTGCACTTGACACTACACACCAAAGCATTCAATTCTCAATTCTCAATGCAAGTTAAACAAAATAAATGAGTTCCTGGCACTGCCAATACAATTTTCTATGTGTGATGTGTGTTGTGTTATGCATGAAACGTACGACAATGAAGGAAGATGATGACGATTTCTATCATGTATTTAATGATTTGTGTTTTGTGTTTTATGCGTTACGTATTGAGAATTGAGTATTGAGTTAGACCACAAAGTAATAAAAACTAATATAAAATGTTGTGCTAACTCCCTGTAACAAGTGTGACAAGTTGACGCCTAGGCACAAATTATGACCAAATGGAGAATATTACAGAACAGAAAATAGAGACAGACGAGCAGCTTCTGCTAATCCTAATTCCCAATGAAATGACATGTTGATGATGTTTATGAACTCACATACATCTACTTATATTCTACATATGAAAATTGTCAAAAGGAGCGTAAAGACTCCACGCTGAATTAGCAGTAGTTTGTATTTTATATTTTGTAGATATGATACTCAGTTTAGACACTGAATATTGAATACTGAATACTGCGTATGGGATCAAATGATATTAGGATATTATGTGCATAAATACAGGATAAATATGCCGGCGAAACCAAATGGATTTGACTTGGAATTTTCTCTCTCTCTCTCTCTCTCTTTGATACGCTTAATTCACTTGTATTAACCAGAATCAAAATTGGTCTTTTTATTGCTCCGTAAATTCATGTATGGATCCCTTATGCAATACATAATGGAATACAGAATTCATGTGACATGGACATGAATAGTGAATAGAGACAAAAAAATTATGCGATGAAACATTATGTAAATGTTGAAAGTCATCTCCAATTACAAAGTTTGATATCAGTTTACATGAAATATTGAACCTAAAATATATGAAAAAGTACTTATGCACAGGAGAGATAAAATGAAGTTTGGAGTCCATTTACCATTTAATCAAGATTATAGGATGTTTCTAAAATCCAATATCTATCATCTAAAGTCCGTAGAATTTTCTTTTAATCTACAAAAAAAACATTGACTCTTGACAATTTTGAGTTTCGAGTTCTGAGTACTCAAAAGAAACTGATTACATTTTCAAAGCTTTAGTCAATTCATTTATCCAGACTCCAGACTTCATGTGGTGAGTATTGAGTATTGAGAATATCCAATATCCAATTTCTAATATGTAATATTTAATATCCACCGTCCACCTTTTTCAGTGGACTATACATGATGTGGACAATGTATAATAAATACATACAAGCAGTTTTTACATGCATCTAGAATCTAGAAACTAGCAAGTATAGAAAAAATGCAGACTCTGTCTTGTGTCTTATGTTATGTAATTATTACTTTTTATTTATAGATTTTCCATTTTCCATGCTCACGTCTGTAATTTATGCATATAGAATATAAATATGAGGCATAATAATATGCTGTATATTTTATAGCAGAAAATGCTGGTTACTGGATGCTGGTTCATCTATTTCGTGTCTGCTTTTGTGTTTTGTGTTCATCCCACATTCATCTTCCATCATCTCCCATTCGAGTTTCTGGTTTCTTACGCTGCATTCAAACATTTCAAACTATTTACATTGTGTTTGGAGTTTGTGACTGCATACTGCATGTTACGTCTATGCTCTGTACTCTGTACTCTGTACTCGACAAAGATCTAATCTGTAATGTACCACATATTACTATGCAGTGTGCAGTATGCAGTAGTGAATTCTCTGTTATGTGTAATCTGTAAATTTAGTAAATGGTAAATGGGCTGTAAATGCTGTAAGTAATGTGATGAATGAGCTATTTGCTATTTGGATGTAAAACGGAGCAGTAATGATCCCAGAAAGTACAATGGGTCGTGTGTTAAAGTAAAACCAAGTAAATTGTTTATGAATCCAATAATAATACTAGATACGCTTATTTTTCTCCTATCTTTAAGTTTAACCTTGACTATTGACTATTCACTATACACATTAAACAGTACATGGGACATGGAAAATACAAAATAGAAAATACAAACAAAAAGGATCCATCAAATAATATTTCACATGTTCCATGTTTCAAATCAGTTGAAGGAAAAGTATAGGATGAAAGATGCATAACATGACGCGTATTTTCAACGTTTATTCTATATGAAAACTACAAACTATGAGAGATATCAAGTTGCATACTTAGTGAATATTGGATATTGGATCTATGGATAATTCTAGGATAATTCATGTGTACTTTGTGTGCAATCCATCAACATCATCCTAATATCTATCATCTTGCGGATAAGAAGAGCTACAGACTATAATGGATATCTTGGATCTTGGATAATCATCATGTATTTTTAATATTTTTTATAGATCAAACTTTGTACACTTAATTCATACTCCGTAAATTATAAGCTGTGAGCTGTGAGCTGGAAGCAATAAAGCGAATCTAAGGGCTCCCAGTTCTTATCTCTTATCTATAAAATAAGGAAAAACTGACCATCAGAACAAGATTTATTTTTTATTTGCAAAAGTCAATGTCGAATGCGAGTCGTGCTTTTTTACAGTATGAGAAAACCTGAGTTTAAGGAAGATTATAAAATAGTGTTTGTTAATTTAGAAATGTCGATTTGATCTCATTTTATGATGACATAATCTGGGTGCTGGGTTAGTGAGTGACTTAGCCAATGTGGTTTCATGTATTGGTAATTGGTAATCAACTTGGATTTTACAACATAGAAAATATGGAATGGAAGCTCTTCGCTCTAAGCTCTAAGCATGACTTTTATTAGAGACGAGGAAGAGATTGACAACTTGAGTGAGGACAAATCCCAGGAAAATGAGAGTTGCTTCTCTTTCCATCATACAAAAACTGCCGCATTTAACTCCGAGTCGCTGGACACACCACAATTCTCGCTTTAGCAATTTCACTCTTTTGCCTGATGCTGAGTTTGAAGTTGACATTGCCATTCGCATGATTTCCTTTTTCAGTTGTTCTGTTTTCTCTGGGATTTCATGAACCTTGTCAAAGAACATGATAAAAGCAACTACCAATTCGATACCGAGCACACTGAACATGAGGCCGAGTGGAATATTTCCCTTGTTGCACATTTTAATCGCTACGAATCCCGACAAGATGCTGCACTGGAGACAAATCATTTTTTCCAGGTAGACCGCAAGACTCATATTTTTATTTGCCAGGAGCATGAGAAACTTGATCACTTTGAGAGAAGAAACCGCCTGTTGAATGCCCCTTGCAATAAATTCCGCTTGATTTCCCATTCCCCTCATCGTCGCCATTTTCAGAGACTGCAGCGCCCTCTCGAGTTCCTCTTTGATCCGCATGGGATAAAGGACCGTGAAGAAAGAAATGTACACCCAATAGGAGACGATGAAGAACCAGGAAAAAAGGTCCAAAAGGGTCAAGAGGATGTAAGCATTGGGGTTGTAGATTTTCATGGTGCCCTTGATGAAAGCGCCCTCGACCACCCACGAACTCAGCAACATGGGCGACTCTGAATCCATCACTGTGATAACAAGGGGGATAAATGTGATGGGATAGACGATGGGTGGAGCATAAATCAGATAGAGGTCGTAGATTGAACTAGTTGACCTCTTCTGACCCTGACCGCCATTTTGATCCTGCTCCTGATCCGGATTTTCATGCAGATATTTGAACAGTCCGTTGAAGAGCGTGATGTGATTGAATTTGTCAGCCAGTATGCTTCGGCGGTACGATACAAATAAAACGGTCATACAGAAAGCGGCGACCAGAAGCAGACAATGACGAGCAAGGTGGGTTGAATAATTATCTTTGCTTATGGCAACCTGAAGCACCGCCTTGTTTAAAACCAAGAGCCGAACGGTAAAGAAAACGTTCCAAAGGAAATTTACAACACTGACCATTTTTTGGGGCTTGCTTCTTATTATTTTTCCTGGTCCCGTTGAGAGGTTAATATCGAAAGGCAAAATGTTTAGGAAGCCCAGAATTTTGATGGTCATCAAATTGTACCTGAGGTCGTACACGTTCAATTTGTAGGCACAGCATTTCCCTCTAATTTCTGCTCCATCTTCCATTTCTTGTTGGAAGGATGCTGAACTTTTTCTCTTCTTTTGTCGAGTTACAACAGTCACTTCAAATGATTTAAATGATTCAAATGATTCAAATGATTCCATGATGGTTTTCTTGTAGAGACGTTTCAGATGTGGACACTGGACAACGGCGCTGTTTCACTGTTTCAGTGTGAAGTGTGACTGAGGGACAAAAAGGATGGACAAGTAAATTGTCTATGTGTAAAGTACAATTTCCTTGTTTTTGTTTTTTTGTTGGAGTTGGCACTGGAATAAATGCTTTGTTTTTGTTTTCATTGTGTAAACGGTAAAAGTCGACCGGTGAATACTGATTAAATCAGTCTAGAGTCTAGTATTACGCAAGAACCTTTTATCGTTGGCGCCGTTATGGCATCGTAATTACGTACTGTGCTAAGATAATCCTCTTGTTTGTTATTTTTTTCCGCATCGTTGTGAATTATGAATTATGAATAATTGATGAAAATTAATGATTGCCAATAACTTGATTCGCCGGGGACGATGAACAAACGGCCTATCGAATACCGAATAGATAGACACGCTAAATGGAGATATTAACTCTCGATTTTCGGTACCTTGTGCAATTTGTGTTGGGAAATTCGTTGATCGATCCAATTATCCCGTTTTGTCTCACCCGTGATTCGTTGATCAATCCGAAAACAAATAATTTTCTCCAACATATTTTCCGCATTTGGATCAACAATGAACAGTCTGGACTTTAAATGTAACATCAAGTTTCCTTGCTGTGCTCAGGGACCGCGTAACAGGGGGTAAGTTGTACTCCAAGAAAAACCCCTGGGGGTACAAGTAACGCAACTGTACTCTCCAGAAAAATTGAGTTCTTTTGGCTGGTTTGTCTGTAAATTGTAAACGTTTTATGGACGTGATTTTACAATCCAATCTCTAAACTCTACATAAATGGCTTTTGCAAACCCAATCTAAAATATTTTTCATATAAGTACCGTTGCCTTGGTAACCAGGGGAGTTAGAGGGGTGGGGCTGAAATGTATGAACATGGGACATGGGTGGGTCTTTGGTGTTGGTTTGATATTTGATATTTGATATTTGATAGTTCCCTATCGAGTAGTTGTCAAAATGTTGATTGAAATTTTGGTTGTGTGTTGTGTTAAAAATGAATTATGAATTAGTCAAATGTCTTTTTTGCATCAAAAATCAAAATTTTGCGACAGTTTAATTGAGTACTGAAAAAACGGGAATGAAGGAATTTACATAATATTTACAGCTTTTTTTCTTGACTCTTGATTCTTGATTCTTGACCTTGCAGAAAAAATAGAATTCTTCATCTTTTTCATCTTGTTGATCCAAATTGGAAACTCGAAACTTGGTACACGTGGATATTTACATTTTAAATGACGTCGTAATGTCTCAAGACAAAGAGGACAGCAAAAACCACAACGAACTTTGCAATCCAACACAGGCCGAAAATGATGAGACATCTTCTCCAAGAAAATTTAGACTTGACTAAATTTTCTGGATTTTCCTCTGTTTTAACAAATTACAAATTAATACAACAATCACAATCATAATTATGCATCCACAAAATTTTTTTTGAATTTTTCATACATTACAAAATTTCTTGCGTTCAATAAAGCATACAAATTTGGATATTGTAACTGCGTACTGCCTACACATTTTGCATTGAGGATTGAGGTGTACATTGTACATACAGCGGGTAATAGATAATATAGAATGTAGTAAATCATGTACAATCTACAGCGTGTAGCCAATTCACCGTAGGATAATGCATAGCATTCTCATGATTTTATGGCAGGAATTTTATGTGTAAAAGAGAGTCTCTAATTATTTTCCACTGACCACTGACACTGACCATTAGTTAAGCTCTTATTAGTAATTATAAGTAACAAATGTGTCTTGGTGATTCATGATTATTGATTACATTTGATATGTGATGTGTTTACATATTTACCAGGTATCAGAGGGCAGCTGGAGTACTCGCGATTTTGAACGTAGAGCACCGCTTTGGTGTCTCCTCCAAATACTTGATGAAGCGTGTCTTGTGGTTTAACTCGAACATTTTTATGGGTAATTAAATTATACGCATCCTCGGATGTAAAAAATTGTCCGCCTTCCTGATCAACAAAGAACAAGGAACAAGTATCAAGTAAATATCACATCAATTTGAATAGCATGAATAAAACACAACCAATTAATTTATATAAACTACAACTTTAAACATAACAACTTAGAAAATATTCCAATAAACTGCTCACTGGATATTGTTTCAAAAGTTCCTCCACAGTTTTATGTAGTTCGTCTTTTCGGAAAATGTGCACAACTTGACTCAGTCCGTAGACAAATGGTGGATTGGAAAAACAGCCTTTGCCGTCATAATCCTCGAGCACAAGATGATACGTTTGTTCCACCTTGTCCAATTTTGTACCCTTTGTAAGCTCAATCAAATCGTCGATATTGTTTTCTCCGTTATAGGCCATAACAAGTGACTCCCTACTCGTGGATTCAGCTTCAAATTTCAGAGGTCAGAGGATCACCATTTTAAAATATAGTTGCTGCACTTCAATACAAATTCATTCAAGTTACCCCTAAAAATTAAGCATGGGAATTTCTTTTTTTGCTCTTTATGCAGAATTTATTTCACGGGGATTTCGATTTCAATATTCGATTTTCAATATTTAGCACAGACACGTCACTTTATGTTTCACCATTCACATCCTTGTACTCTAAAACCTAAAACCGTTTACCATTTGCAATTTTAGCATCGGGTTGACTTGTTTGCAAAAAACACAATATTTCTAGTTTCTAGTTTCCACTTGTTGTAACTTTCATTCCAATGACACTTATTTTTGTCACACACGGCGAATTTAATGACATAATACAGAATACAGAAGACGGCATAGTGGTTTGCTATAGGTAAATGGTAAATGGCAAACGGAGCGGTTTCCCGCATACAGATAAACATACCACATGATAACAAAACGTGTGCATTGTGCATAGTTCCTCAATATATTATATGCTCCAGTATTATGAATAAATATGTACACTTATGCACTGCATTGGTTTCCAACTTCCAGACAGACCGTCATGAAGATAGATATAATCAATAGATGAATCATTGAAAACACTTGTGTCAATACTCAATACTCAATACCATGCTCATTCTCCTTATGCAAAAATATGTAGTGAATAGTGAATTGACCTGTAACTCGTAGCTCACTGTGACCACAAAACTATGATACAACATGAAATTACAGAGGAACATGCTCAATGCTCAATGTCCCAATGTTCAGAATAATATTTATTGATGAACAATACTTAAGCATTAAACATGAGTGCAAAATACACATAGGGGAAAAAGAAAAAACAATGAAGCATTTAGAATGTAGAATTATAATGTGGATATTCCTTTCAAATCCGTAGATGCAGGTTCCTTTGAGTTTTTTGTGTCATCCTTTTGTCTGCATTTCGAATGATTGTGCTCAAAGTCTACAGTCTACTATCTACACATTTGAAACCATGCACAAGTTGAGGATCGGAATTCTGTCCAAATTTAAAAATTCATTCGCACCTAATTTTCCTGGTGCTTCCATGAAATCATGACAAAATAATCCTTGACCATGGAACATTGAACATTGAACATTTCCGAAACTGACATGACATGAGTAGCTATTTAAAACGGATGAAAATGACAAGTATTTCCACAGACTACAAGTTAATTTGGAGAGCGCTTGAGCATTTGAATAGAATTATTAATTATGACTTTTGACCACAACCTTTCTAAAAATTTCCTCATGCGTACACACTGTTTTCTGTTTTCTGTGTATTGAAAATTGAAACAAAACAAACAGTTTTATACCTTGTGGTTCATAGTTCATAGACGATAGAATTATGCAGTACTGAACTTAAAAACACTTGCCTGCTTTTTAATGAGAATCATCTACTGCGCACTTCCGCTGTTAAAATCCAAACGAAAATGACGGCTGACAAATGAGTAAAAAATAAAGCCAATTCCAAGATTTATTCTTCTTTTGATTTTTGAAAACAAATTTTGTGGTCAAATTAAGTAAATGCATTTTCCTCCTCATTTTATTTGTATGCTATGCTTGAATCTTGAATTATGCATTTGAATCGCCGTTAACATTGAGAATGAAAAATATTGCGTAGCCCACAGTCTACAGAGGACTTTTGATTTATTCTAGTTTTTTTCAAAGGAATACACAAGTTTTTAATTTGCAATAAAAATGAAATCAATTTTTCATTTGTTGGTTCTACTGATATTCGAACTTTGTCTGTTTGTGGATGGACTTGGAACTGATTCGAATTGTCTATTCAAGGACATCCAAATCCAAACCCAAGATCCGAATCGGACTCCGACTCCTCCAACGTTTGCTGTAACCATTGGTCCGCGTACCGCCAAAGCCCGGAGTTCATCAGACGAATTTGGAGAAACCAAAACCCTCGAGTGTTATGCTGACTACCCTATCCAAATAGTTTTTGATGCGTCCGAACAAAGCACACTCCAATACGGCTGGTACACTGTCTTCTATTCCGACTTCCTAAATCCAACCACCTACCAATTCTTCGCGAATAAAGTAGTCGACTTCCACCGCCACACCAAGGTTGAGACGATTGTTTGTGTGTCCGTCGATTCACCTTGCCTTCAGCAACGTCTGCACGTCTCCAACCTTTCAGCGGATGGGTCCAAACTCCGTTATGACCTGGAAGAAAGCACGAGTACGAGCTAAGATCTAACAAATTCTTGTAGTAATTTTTGTAAAATTTGTACTGGAAACTGGAAATTGTAGATTGTAGATTGTGAAAATCAAACACAGGATAAGGGGAATTTTTCTTTTTGTTTTGTACTTGAATTATAGCGAAAGGTCTCAGTTTGCCAGATTCCCAGTCCGTAGCTATAAACAGGACTGAGGAATGTGATGCCCGGTTTTACTATGAAGAAAAGGGTGAAACATCGTACCAGTTTCGTTGTAAATTTGCTGATGGAACTCCTGGACAAATTAAACAGTTTGGTTGTGCCAATTCTCAAAGTTGTGTTCACATTCTGAGGAGACATACTCTGGTACTACATAGTAATTTCATGCCATTCTGCTACAAAATCATATCAAAATCTGGACAAAATCACAAAGGAAATTCGATTGATTCTTCTTTTTTTATTAGCAAACCGGGTGCTGGAGTCGTTTTTCGTCTCCTACTCAATGCCCTGGATGTCGAGCTACCACCTACCTCACAAATTTTTTGTCATCCGTCACAATTTGTGCACAGGGTGATCGAGAGTCCAGGATCGGAACACTTGTGTTCTACGGCGTCGCTTCAAGGGATTTTCCTCGGCCCAATATATGTAAAAACAAATTAATTCAACACAATTTTCTCCATTTTATCATATAAACATCCACAGAATTTTGGTGTTCTTCATTCTTCAGCTTTCTCCATGGATGTCCTGCAGGAGGGCGAATCAGAATCTGCGCCATTCATAAATATTGTTGAGTTTGCGACATTCCAGGATTTAAATTCAACTCTGGAGGTAGAATGTCGAGCTTCCAGTTTTGCGACAGCTGCAAGCATGCAATGGGCCTTGGAATTCAAAAGGAATAATTCTCGATTCAACTATCTGAAGGGTGAGAAATCTAAACTTTTTGCTTTATAATTCCATTTTGTTAAACATCAAAAGTTTTGCAGGATTTTAGATAATGTACAAAACAAATGATAATTTTGATTTCAGTGGATGAGACTGTAACTTGGGTCGCGGTTGGTAACTACCGATATCAAAAGCGCCTGCTCAGGCTAAATGACACCACACTGATAAAAATCCACTGTTATGCCTCAATTGAGAACACAAGAAAATGGCTTCATGCCTCAAGATCCATTCAAGTTAAAAGTAAATCATTAGTTTCACAGTACTTTTTCAATTTTCAATCTGGAATTTTATTGGATCTTCTGTGCATTGAAATTTCTTTTGTGTACACAATTTGTACACTTTGTGCTCCGATAGTTTTAGTTGCTTCAAGCGGCGTGAGAATGGACATAATCATCACAATCTCAACCGTCATTCCTGTGATACTCATCATTGGGATTCTTGTTGTCGTCCTCCTTTGGAGAATAAAAACGTTGAAAAATGCACTTCGAAATCTGACAGAGGAAGAAATCCGAGATTTCAAATATGGAAAAGGTCTGCTTGATCCAAATGATTATCACGCACCGATTCACCAACGACCGTTTAACCCAACCCTCGAAATTCCCAGGGAACTTCTTGAACTAGGTTAAAATATTTAAAATATTTTATTTATTTTTTAATGAATCAGAAAATGAATTAAAGAAAGCAAGCGGAATATGCGAAGCAAATTAAATGATTGAATAATTTGTAGATGAAAAATGTATTTTGGGTTCTGGTCAATACGGAATCGTGATGAAGGGCTACATTTTGAACAAGTCGACGGTTGAAAGTCCAACTCAAAGGAAAGAACTTGTGGCGATAAAAACAGTCAAAGTGAATGTGGATGTGGACACTTTTAAAGCACTTTTATCAGAGATCAAAATCATGGGATACTTGGAACGACACGAGAATATTGTTGGGCTCTTGGGAGCTTGTACTCAAAATATCAAAGAACGTAAACACAAGACACCAATAAAAAATCTATGGATATTTTTCGTTTTTCAAAACGGATTTTTATTTTTTTTTCATAGGTGAAGTTTGGGCTGCGATTGAATTTTGTGGAAATGGGGATTTATTGGGCTACTTAAAAAAATATAGAAGAAATTTTAAAAATATATTTGAATCCCTCCAGTCCAACAGCAATCCATCAACTGGGTAAAAATAGGACACAAAATGAGGATAATATCTTACATCAATATTTTATTCTGTATAAAAATGGATGCTAAAATGAATTTATTTTGAAATTTACATATTTTCAGTGGAAACGTCGCAAGCGTGTCAGTTGAATATCAAAATATGACTTTTACAACTCTGGACCTTTTGAAATTCGCCGAAGGGATTGCCAATGGAATGAACTATTTGACTACCAAAAATGTGATGCTCAAAATTTCTTATTTTTTCCCATTCTATTTACATCTTTTTCTGCAGTGTAACAATGTTAAAACAATTATTGTTTTTTGTGAATTAATTATGCTAGGTAATTCATGGAGATTTAGCCGCGCGTAACGTACTTATCACAGAAAAAATGGAAGTGAAACTCGGTGACTTTGGTCTCTCACGACAACTGCTTCAGTACTCGAATTATGTTAAAACGCAACAAGTGAGAAAACTACGATTAAAAATTGAAACTGTCTAATTTTAATGGTGATTTCTCGATTCTCGATCAACTTGAAAAAATGATCTTTGTACACAAACACAATCAAATTTTCTATCTATGAAAAGGTTCCGCTTCCCTATAAATGGTTAGCAATTGAGTCCCTAAAAGATATGGTGTTTTCCATCAAAAGTGACGTGTGGGCATTTGGAATTGTACTTTGGGAATTTTTTTCACTTGGGGAAAGTAAGAAAAATTTGCTCATCATCATAAACCACAAATGTAATTTTTATCCAAGCAAATTAAAGTAATTAATTATTACTGAATCTTTCCGTGTGAATCATGAAGCTCCATACCCCGGATACTCTTGGACGCCTGAATTTCTGGATCAACTATCCTCAGGATATCGAATGAAATGCCCGGATTTTGCCAATGATGCCATGTAATTTAATTTCCTCATTTCAAATAAGACTTGGGAATATAATTCATGATTCCACAATGACAATTTAAATGAATATGAATTATCATTTATGTTTTCAGTTATGATATCATGTTGGACTGTTGGAGATTGCTACCAGAAACTCGACCATCATTTGAGACAATTCACTCTCAAGTCCATAAGATTCAAGCTGATCTTGCGGCAAACACCAATATTTACGCAAACTGTTGAGCATTTGATGTTTGAGCATTGAACACATATGTTTTTGATTTTTACTTGATAAATAAAAAAACATCCATGAATGATGAAATAAGTTTATACGAAAAAACGGGAAAGCGATTGTTTTAGTTTATCACTTTCCAAGCAGTAGTTATTAGCATGTAGAATGTACATTCAAGGTTCCAGTATTTAAATCTCGACATGGAGCTGAATTTAGAATTTTTTTTCCTAATTCTGTCTACAAAATTCATTTAGTATATTTATAAATAGAAACTTGTTCCATAATCCATGATGAAGAATCCAGAGTAAATCCGTATCCGTGAAGATGTCGAGACTGTAATCTATGATCTACAAAGCATGTACATTGTACAATGTAACATTGAATGTACAATGGAAGCGAGAGTTTGAGAGATAAATTTCCAATTGACAGTTGACAAAATGTTGAGTAGCTTATCTTGAACGTCTAAAGTTTAATGGGAATTGGGAATAAGTATTCAAAGGGTGTGATAATGGCTGTGAATAATAATCAGTCGACTTACTAACCTAATCAAGAATCAAGTCCCAAATATCGAATATCAAGGAAAAACAACGTCATCATCATCACAAATCACAAATGCTGCCTGGAAACTTCTTCTTCTTATTCATCAGTTATCTCTATTCTCCATTTTATCATCCCAAATCCTAAATAATAGCTTTTAGTTTAGAGGCAACAAATTTGGGATTTGGTGATTTAATGATTTAATGATGATTTATGCAGACAAAAATATCACCAATCACCATTATACAAATTACTTGAACTAAGATATAAAATAAAATGGGTTAAATTTCCAGTTTCCAGAGGAGTAAAGTAAATGAAAGGATTGAGAATTGAGCGAAAGGAATTTAAAATCTCCTTACTAAAAGTAAACATGAGACGTTGATAAATAAATACTGGAAATGACAAGATTCTTTTGCTCCACTAATGACTTTTTCCAGGATTATAAAATCACGACAGCTCCATCCTTTCTTTCATTCTGTAATTTGAGGGAGTTAAGTGAGCAAGAGATTCTTAATTCATTGCTTTCCATTTTCAACTTTTATCCATAATCCGTAGTCATTTTAAAGTTTTTAATATCTTCATCCCAGAAAAAAAGAATATGATGGAATCAAGTATTAAACTCGGGCTGATTCTCCTGGTTTTGACAATTGTCTCAAACTGTGAAGGGCTTGAAGAATTTACGAGATTAACGAATCGAGGGATTTTGACCTTTCAAAACAGATTGGATGGAGGTTTCATCACTGCAATCAATTTGCCAGATGCTCCAAGAGCTCCCATCGTCTCAACCGCTTGGTCAGATCTTCCGGGACAAAAATGGAGAGATATTTCAGCCAGTGAGTCATTTTCTATTTTCTATTTTCAATATTTCCATTTTCCATTGCATGTCTTCTGTCTACCCTCTACCCGTATCACATTTCTTTTCCTCACGCATATATTATATACTGTGATTGTAATGCATACCATTGTTTTCTCTGTTCTCTATTGAATAATGAACTACGACGTAAATAATTACTGTGATTTTCCCTCACATTAACTCATCTTCTTGTACTGTGTATCGTGTATCATGTATTCTGTGGGTAATTACTAAAATGTAAAATGTAATTTTTCACATTTCATGCAAAATCCAACAGCTTTCTCAAACTCGTACCAACTGAAACCCGTCGCAAATATGAACAAAGTCATGGAGTATGACTACAATATGGGAACAGTGTACCAAGACAATTCTGGCTTGGGCTTGGGTAACACTCAGTACTGGTCATTTTTATACGTGGGAGTAAGTTACTACAACATTTCCATCTCAAATCTCAAACCTACGTAGATATAAAATCTAAATCATACCACCATTTTTCCATAAAATATGCAGATGAAATGCCAAATGTCTAAAATGTAACTCTGATTTCTGATATCTCCCCTTCTTTTTAATTACACCATTTACTTTTTACTTGCAGCACGGTTACCATCTAATTAAAAACTACTCCAATGGAAAATGCTTGGAATCTCGTGGGTGAGTATTGACTATTGAGTATTCATGACCTATTTACACATTACATACCGTGTACCGTATAAATTATACATAAATGTCCATTTTGCTACGTATTTTATGCAAATTTCCCACTATACGCTTTTGTACAATGAATCATTAATTGCTTGAGCTTTGAGCTGTTTTGAATTATAAATGATTATTGATCACACATAATCTGAAACTAGATTGAGTAAAAAAATGCATAACAAGGAGGTGGATTTTATAATTAATTTATTAATTTATAGTCTCGGCCAGCCACTTTATGTTTCTGACTGTAATTCTTCACCTCGACAACAGTGGGCCATCCATGAGCTGTAAACAAAGTGCAAATACATGTAGACTGTAGGCAAAATTTACAGGATATAAAAAAACGTTCGTCCTCTTCAATCTGCTTGACACAAAAAGTACTAATACGTGAGAAAAATCTACCTGTACCAGAAATAATAATTGAGACGAATATTTATGTAGTAGATTCCAAAGTCGTTATATAAGTTATATTGTTTTACTTTTACAAATCTATTTTATACTAACGTAATAAGCTTATTTACTACTTGTCGAATCTCGATAATCGAATTTAAATGAGTTTTTTCTCCTATTTGTTCTTTTTTGGTTAATGAATTTGATGCATGTACTTTCAATGTTCAATGTTCAATAAAATAAAACTATTTATAATTTTTATCGAAAAGATTTTCTTCAGTAAGAACGAATCAATGAAAAAACCTTATTCAACAAAGAGACTTGTATATATTTTTAACAAAAAACAGTTGCTTTATAATTTATTTTTCGGTTTTTTTTTTCATTTTCTTTTGTATATAATATATTATATATTCATATTCATATAATTTCACTTTGCTTGCAACTTTCAATAATTTCCTCAGTATTCCATATTCCATATTACGGCATTTTAATATAAATGACTAAAGGCAATAATCATCCTTGTTAATACATGTAGTATCAATTATCAATCTTGAAAATTGAGGAGGACAAAAAAATAAAATAAAACTGACTCTTGAAGCAAACTAAGTTGAATCCAAGTGGATTACACTTGGGATAAATTATGTAACATAAAACGTAACACTAAAGCAATAATATCATTTAATAATACTAAGTTCATTGTATTAAATATTAAATATATTAAGTATAATAATATAATAAATTGAATACAAGATTATGGCACTAGACAACGATTACAAGAGTAAAGTACGTGTGTCGTGTAGCTTTAGGTGTGTAGTAGTAAGTACTAAATACCAGTATGCTTTTTACACCAACGTACTAATAAGTTTTTAAAAAGAGTATTAACAAAAAAAAAATTGCATATAAGAATTATGCGGTGAAAAATGAGATTATTAACAAATAACGTAACAACTAATACATAAAGGAAGAAAAAACATATTCTTGTGTAAATAAATTGTAAATATGAAGAGTTCTGTACGTGTCATCAATGAGAAAAATTGAGGCACAAAAGAGAACATAAAACATGTAAGTAGTAAATTATAATTCATAAATAATAATTAATAGTTTACACCTCTATTAAGGTGATGCATAAACGGAGCTATCGTCATATTCGGAACTCTCAATCCTAAAATATAATAAATCAGAAACAAAATAATCATTTCCCACTAAATTAGCCCATTAAAATCCATAATACATGAAAATGTTTAATAGTACTGAATTCTTTTACTACTACAGTTAGTGACTACGGTTAAAAATCTACAAATAAAATAGAAAATAAAGTTACAACGCTAACAAAGTAGTAAGAAAAAATAAAGAAAATAAGCTCCAATATTTTTAAGTATTAATACTTAAAATATTATTATTAATTTTATGTTAATAACATACATGATAATATAAGAATAAAATATATTTCTACAACTAAAAGTAATAAATAATGATGAATAATTTATATTATGTATTTTAAAGTCTAAAAGAACAAGGAACCATTGACGTACACATAATGAGATACTGACCAGACCAAGAAGTAGTAGTAGAAGAATAGCAAGAATACATAGAATAGAAAGCAAATAATTGACAGAGAGACATGGACGACCACATATTATCGAGAAATAAATACACGTATGTAAAATCGCATCAAAAAGTCAAAAGATGAAACCCCCTCCCCCCAAAAAACCCAACAAACGCAGCTACAGAGTCAATACAAAGTATTTTTTTGCAAACATAATATAACTTACATGGCATGATCAGATGGAGATTCTTCTGCAATAAAAATAAATGTGTATTTACATTAATGTAATAAAATCTATATAAAGTATATTATTTCTTTTCTTATAATTCAAACTATAAACACGTAGAATTCTTTGTATGTAACAGTGAACAAACTATATATAAAATATTTATGTATATCTGCTTGTGTTTGTATTTGTAAATCAAATACAGACTAAACTACAAGTTATTATTATTATTGTTATTTTTGTCATTGACTTATTCCGTACCAGCTATGAGATTTTCATACTCTGAAATAACAAAAGAACAAAACAAAACCAAAGGTATATTTAGTCAAAGGTTTTTTTCGCATTTTTTTTTGTTGACAAATTTCATTTAACATATTATTGATGGCATGAATTACGGCGTAAATGAGTATACCTGTAGCAGCATATTTGTCCCAGTCTGAATCTCCCTCCTGTTGATCTACACTGGATGCAGATGCAAAAGGATCACGTTGTTCATGATCCAAATATTTGTCTAAATTGAATATGGTATTGAATACTGTCGCTGCCAACTGAGGATTTTGCTTCAAGTCTTTCAATCGAATACCTGTTCACCCACACAAAAACAAAACACAAAAGAACAAGTAGAAATACATTGTACAGCTTAAAATGCAAAAGAATAAAAACATAACGATTAACATGATTATCACACGTCGATAACACTGATGACAAAAACAAAACAAAAACAAGGTAATTTATACCCACAAAACAGTATATGCGTACAGCATATATTGTATACATAATATTATTATACATTTTGAAAGTCTCAAATACTTGTTGAAGTATAATCATTCAACAAAATTATAGAAAATAATACAATCTGAGAAAGAAAATGTATGCATGATAAATATGATAATAATAATAATGATGATGAAAAGGAACGTACCCGTCGGTGAACAGCGAAGCATGTCAATCATTTGGCAATAAATATTTGAAAAATCTAATGGTTCAATGCCATAACTTTCAATACGACTTTCTTGTTCCTGATAGAAAAACTGAAGTTCATAAGGACTTAAAATACCATCTCCGTCTATATCCAAGCATCGGAACCAATATTCTGTGGGCGAAGAAACAAAATAAAAAATTTCTTGTCAAAATAAAACTACTTCATACTTCATACTACTATCTAGTTTATATTATATATTGTATATATTATGTATACTGACACTAGCACTGGCTATTCGCCAAAAATCTTGTATAATAAAACACCCACTAATATTTAACTATATTCATTTTTACTCTTTATAACTAACTCGTATATATATAATATATATTATATATTATGGTTAATCAAAGAAAAAATGAACCACGAAATTCACATTTATTAAACATATTCATACACGAACATGTATTTTAATGAAGTCTCAACATTCAACATTCATCACCATATTCATTCATGGTTCATATTTACACATTAGATTTGAAATGTGAAAAAAAGACGACTTACCAACTGCAGTAGGTGTTTTCTTATCTTCTTCGGACAACAGGAACCATACAAAATCACTATAGGTCATTTTACCTGGAGTACATTTGACTGGTGAGGCGACGTCCCAACCTCTAATGACCGTTCCATCAAATATTCTATCAATTATTCTACTGGACAGGGCTATATATATTTATTTTGAACAAATGGAGAAACAAAAAGACATAATATATTTTAAATAACATGTTTCGTCATATTTTAATTTGATATGTACAGTGTACAGAAGGTTACTTTGCATATTTAATATTCAGTGCTTTTGTATTTTGTATTTAGGATACTTACCATAATCCCCATGAGAATTCAAATCCTTCTTATCAATAAGGAGATCATGATCTTTATCCAACTCCCAGAATTTGCAGTAAATTACATAAAAGTGTTCATATGAAAAATATTCTGTAATTAAATTAATATCAGTCTCTTCCTCTATGCGACGCATTATTCTCATCAAGTTGGATCGCCGAAGTTCTGATAATGTAATACGACCAGTCCACGATCTATTAACCTGCATTCAGACAGATAAAAGTTGACCATGTAAAATGGAAAAGTGAATTAATGTTTACATTATTCTATACTCTATAATCTATACTCAATGTGTGTAAGTAATTTCTACATTATGCATAGTAAAGTGAGGAGCAGTTTGTGCTATTTCACTCATTATTATTATACTCATGAGTGGGTAACACGCTATCCAGACATAAAGTTACCCATAAATATCAAATATCATTATTCAATATGAAGCAGAAAATATGGAGAAAAGGACTTACCTTATAGAAAATACGAGATATTACAGTCGTTATGTATCTGCTATGAAATTCTGGAGCATCTCGCAGAAACCCAAGACCTGTAAATCAACAAATGAGCAGTAACATTAAAATACAATACTCGTTTAACAAAATTTTCCAGCATACCAAAAAAATCATTAGGCCATAATATTTTCAGTTGATAGCCAATTATACATAATATTTTATATTTTGCAAACGCAATTTGTTACTTGTTACTTGATATTTTAGTTTTCTAAATGTTCTATCATAGGATGTGTGTTTTTTTAAATAGTCAAGATAATGACCGCCATTAAAATAAAGTTGCTTATGGAATTAAATATTCAACGAACATGTAAGTAGGTTCATAACATATATATATGAAAATACACAAGTCGTACCTGGATGAGTATCAATAATATCTTGCATCATAGGAATGAGATCCTCCATAGCTAGATACATTTTGTGAAAATCCTTAAATGCAAATTCATCACTAACTGAAGCTCGTTTATTTGCAATAGTTGGAGGTATTCTTTTAGATGCAGCGGACATTATACAAAGAAATCTGGTGGCATCATCTGGACAGTCGGAAATAAGTTGACGATAGAATTTAAGAAACCTTTTAGCTTCTAATAAGTCTTCATTTTTTAAACCAAAACAAGTCCATACAGGTTTCTTCCAGTACAGAGGAATTTCAACAGCAGTTAATATCTATTAAGAAAAAGGACAAAAAAATATTTAATTTATGCAGTTAGCAGTCAGCATATTTTTAGTTTTCCATCTTTATCACTAAAAATAGTGAGTCTATAAAAATTCCCAATTCCCAATACATATCACATTACATAATATTTCATTTCATAATGACATTGTACATTGTACATTGTTCATTCTTACTTGACCAAGATGAAGAAAATTAAGAAATGGTGGAAATTTGGCCAAAGTTTCTTCAGCCTTTGACATTGCGTTTTGAACAAATTCTGTGGGAGGCGGTTTTCCTTCAGGCCAGTAAAACCGAGGCACAGGTGGATAAAGTGTTAGATTAGCAGAATACTGTTGTTGTGATGGTTTGAGACTCTGCTTTTGTTTTTTGGCAGTTGACCCAACTGCATCCGGCTATTAGAAATAAAAATGTGTTTATATTATATTATCATCATCATTATACATTATATGTCTGCAGTACAAAAGAATCTACACGCAAATATATATTACATGTATCAAAGATATAGAAAAGTAAAAAAGGAAGAATGTTGTAAAAATAAATGCGCAGTTCTTTTTTTATGTAGGAAGAAGAACGGCAAACGGCATACTAGTACAAACAAACAAATACAAAATCATACATAATACATAGTGTAAGTATGTGGATTGTGGATACAAATCCTTCAAAGCAGAGAAATATCTACAATCTAAATACATAAATGAATTCCCATCACGATTTCTACCAAAATGTTCGAGTTGTACGTACATTTAAATGTACACCAAACTCCAAAAAACTCCAAACCCACTTCCCATATTAGAATTTAGAATGGTTTGACCATCTGGGATGTGATACACACTGTAAATTTTGTGGTTCATTGCAAATCACAATATAAAAATGGCAGTCAGATTTAACTTTTACTGGATTCATAATTCATACTTCAGTCAAGATTTTTCAAGGCTCAAGACTCAATACTAAAGAACTTTGATTGCCAAAGGTCACTGGAAAAAAAATTTGCGTGCCTTTAACACTTGGCATTTCTAGGATTTTCCCTCTTTCTCACTTTATAAAAAACATTTTACTACCAACTTGCCTATTAGAAAAACTTGAATAATCTGTACCTAAATAATTAATAAATTTCTGCTTGTAGGTAGAAGAATTTGTATACACAAAGTTATTACAAGCTACAGGCTTTAAAATTGAGATACGATGACATACGACATACACACATGTTTAATACACATGTGTATTTCATCATATCTTACCAAAGAGCACAGAGCTACAGAGAATTTTAATTGTTTTAAATTTTTTTGGCATTCACACACACACACACAAACATATACACACAATTTTCATTGGGTAAAGAAACTCGGGTTTATTTTATATTTTATGCAAACAAAAGAAAAGGGTAGAAAAGAAAACAAAAGGAGGAAAGTGATATGGAAAATGAGCATGTGTAATAATGAAATGATTAGTGTTGTTAGTTGGGTGTTGGGTACATGGAGATTCATATTATTCTACTTTATTATATACTTTGTGCATCATATTATAAAATGTCTCTATATAAATTTGTTTATGGCAATTGGCAATCCATTCCTTTAAATAATATAAATAACATACGTATTAAATATTCAATCAAGTATTACAAAGTGTGTTTTATATTTTAAATAATATATAGAATGAAAACGAAAAGAGAGGTGAGAACAAACCACAACAACAAACGAGAGAAACAACACTGTAATTTTGTTTTGTTTTTTCTTTTTAATATTGAATGAACAAGCATGAGCAACCTGATAATTTTCAATATTGGATAGTGGTAGTAGCCCTCTCCAGGGTGCAGTAGTGGATAGTGGTTTTGGAACCACCACTGAGGAGGAAGATGTATTGGGAGTGATAATAATCCCATCTTTTGGAGCCATTGACACATTGACAAGAGACACATTATGAAGATTACTGCTAGTATTATTTTGGGAACTATTATGATTAGTAATGGAGGACAAGGATGGACTAGACAAATGAGGTGAAGAAAGTGATGATGCGGACGGTGATGATAGTGGAAATGAAGGAGGAGTTGTGATGGAAGTAGGAGAAGACGCTATTGGTGTTGTGGAAACTATATGAGATGGATATTTTTCAAAAAGCTGGACTCTGTCAGCAACACTTGCCCCATTTCCAAAGCGTAGCATTGAAGAAACCCAACTTTGTCTCCCGTTCTCTTTTGGATGAATTGCATGACCTCCTGCTCCTCCATGTTCATGATCATCCAGACTTCCATTTAATGGTGGAGGTTGAGGTTGAAATTTAATTTTTCCTTGTTGAACAGCAATCGCCGAAGCCAAAGAACTGGAAGGTGATGGTAACCGTTTTTGTAATTCTAATCGTTGTTGAGTTAATGGATGTTCTTGACTTTGTCGTATTCTTTCTTTAGCAAATGCTATCCTTGAATTATTACTACTACTACTACTGTGTATAGGTGATGAGGCTCTTTCTCGAAGAGATTCAAAAGATGATGGACCAATAATACTACTACTACCAGGTGGAATTATTTGACCAGTTCGAAGAGCTTGAAATAATCTTTCTTCTTCCAATTCCAACTCTTTAATTTTTTCTCCTGGTTTTGGACACAGATTTTTATTTGTCATTAAAATATTTTGTGCTGTTTCAATTTTTGACAAGTTCATTACTCGAGTTTGGGCTGAAGGAGGAATAATTGTAGTTGCTGATATTTGGACTGGATTACTAGTAGAGATTGCTGATGGAGTTAGGATTGGAGAAATAAGAGTAGCAGCAGTAATATTAGTAGTAGTCGTATCTGAAAGTGCATCACTCCTTTCGATGGGTATATGTCTCACTTTTTTGGTAGGAGAGACGGTAGGACTCCTTGACATTCTTGATTGACTTTGATTAGGTGTGGGTGAGTGAGTAACATGTCTCACTAGATTTTTTTCTGTCACAGTATGACGGTTAGATGACTCAGCCCACAAAATATTTTTTGAGACATTTCCAACACCCGCAATGGTCATTCTGGTTGTTGCTGGATGTTGTTGTTGTTGTGATGGAGGAGACTCCGTTGATGACGGGATGGATGAAGTCGAAGACGAATGAATTGAAGTAATAATTGAATTATTATTATTATTATTATTTATATTATTATTATTACTAGTCAAAATACTATTGCTATTAGCATTATTATTATTATTATTATGTACAGGTACAGGCGATGAGACTGGTTCAAATCTTTGAACTGCAGCCAAAATACTTTTAGGAAGAGATTTCTTTGGTGCGCCATTCACACTCAGTCCAATATTATTTGCCGTCTCTTGACTTTTTGGCGGAGGACTTTGTGAATGTGCATGTCGGCTAGTCGTTGTTGTCGTTGTTGAATTTGTTGTGTGATGCTGCCTTTTAGCTTTATCACGTCTCACAAATGTTGATACGAGATGCTCTAATTTTGGTTGAAGAGAATTGTCTGACAGTAACTGAATCGTGTTATCTAAAGTAGGAAAGTTGTTGTTTTCCAAATGGAAGTGGAAATGAAAAAAAGAGAAGAAAAGAAAAATACAAAAAAGAAAGAAAAATGTTTAAAAAATAATAGAGTACAATAAAATTATTACAATTTGTTTTTCAATTATAAGAATCATAATAATAATAATTATTATTATTATTTCGCTAAATAATTACTAAAAATTACAAGTCTAAACAAAGCATATGTATTCTTCATATATATAAATAATCTTAACCTAGAGTATCCTCCATTCGTCGAATGGCACCCGGTCCTTTCGTCCAAGATTCATATAATGCGTCTGCACTGAGAAAGTATTATGAAATGATAATGATAAGTATTATACATTAATAATAATGAATAATGTCTGTGTAGTACTCTTATTATGAATCAGAGAAATTATGGTTTGACAAAAACCATGTAGTTAAAAAAACGTATAAATTTTCTCTTGACTTTTGACTGTATTCTATCAGTCGGTTGAAGTAAATTCGAGCACTGAGAAATTGATATGGCGTCTGGTTTTGAGTATTGACTATTATGATTATCTACAATCTACAATCTAGAATCTACATGCATAAGTTATAAAGTACCACTGAAATATTTACTTACTGCGAATGGATCGCTTGTGCTAATTCAGCAACTTCCTCTGAACTCATTGCCCCACACACACATAAAATATCCCAGTTTCACTTCTCTCAAAGTAAAATTATTCAATTTGCAATTCTTTCGAGTAGTCACTAGTTGTATAATATTATTATACACAGAAATGTATAAAAATAATAATAATATACAAATACAAATACAAGTATACGTTAGAAGTTAAAAGTGAAGGAAAATTATGAAGACTTATTTTTGTTAAAGACACAAAACTTTGTTAAAAAACTGGCAGAACACTGAATACTGAATGTATTACAAATTATAAATATAATATTATGTATGTATGTGTAGACAGGGATGATGGAAGAGAAAAGTCCAATTTTCTGTATGTCTCTCCACACATTTAAAAACCAGTAAGTAGACTCACTGCTCAAATCAACTGACGAGTGAACAACTGAATCAACTTGCACACAGTTTAACTAAAAGGAATTTTCTTTCCTGTTTCTTCAATCTCGGTTTCGGTTTCTGTCTCTGTCTATTCTATAATATGTCTCTCTCTTTCTCTTCCGTAGCATTAGAACTTGGAACTTTGAACATGGAACAAGACGAATACGAACTAGACGAATCTTTCTCTCAAAGTATAACAGTTTCACATCATAAAACCATCACAGTTTCCGCATACAGCATACACCAAACCAAACACCAGTAGTGCAAGTAGCAGGAGTAGAAACAAGTAAGGCACAGTCACATACCTACTCTATTCACATCTGTGTACTCTTTATTCTCTTTTCTCTGTATATCCTTTCTCGTGTTATTTTTAACTGTATTAGGATGAGCAGGATAGTCTGGGTGCACTATGAAAGTCTGTCAGTTTCAACTTCTTTTTCATACATATTTCTATTTTCCTCTTCACTCTTCTTCTTCTTCTTTTCCTTCTTGTAGTAGAACGACCAAGACGAAGATGACTCCTGCTATTTCTTTTTCCTTTTCCTTCCTTCAATGGTGTAAGTATGATAACATCAATGCATAGTCAACAGGCTTATGCATTCACACAAGATACAAGATACAAGACACAAGACGATGAACAAGAGATATATTTATCTGTAGTCACTAAATCCACGTATACATTATTATTTATATTTTAGATTGTATACTACAGAGTACACACAGCTCAATAGCACACGATTCCACACGACACGAACACGGCAAACGGCACACGTATAATTCACACAAATGTATGTACTATGTACGTAGATTTGGATGTATTTATATTTTTAAGGAACACAAGACACTCATAGTCTCGGTTTTTTCTTCTCTCGTCGTCTTCTACAGATCTCTCGACGTCTTGGTTTTATTCACATAAATAATATTATATGGATATTTATTATGTGTGTCTACGCATTCATGTATAATGTGTATGAATGTAAAAGAAATAGATGTGTGATGATCGTTTTTCCAATATTCCAATACAAGTTTACTTCTTGATCCTTGATCCTTGATACTTGGTATAGAGAAGAACGGCTAATTATTACTGAATTAATAATTGAGGTTGGTTTTTCAATAATAATTTTATAACTTGTGTCGTCTTAATATTAATATTCTGCTTTGCTATTAATATTCAGCATTCAGGATTATTATTAATTGAACTGTTTCGGCTCATTGAACAACTTCTTGATATAAGTAGACATAATATAATATATTATATATTTCTCTGAGAAAAAAATCCAACTTGACGTGTATTTACTCATCCGCTTCTGATTTTCACAATGACAAGACACTTCATTTGAACGAATACTTTGAAACTTTTACTGTATCATCCGACATCCAACATTCCATGTAATTTCTCTCATGTAAAATACATTCTCTAGAATTCAGTATAGATTATAGATTCTTCACTAGAATAATTTTAGGTAACTCCTTATTTATTATTATTATTATTATTATTATTGTAAATTAGAACTTAACCAACACAAAAAATAAATGAAATGCAGAGGATTTGAAATATTTTTTTTATATAGAAAATAAGTCAACACAGATAAACTTTTTGTTGTTTCACACAGTCACCAACAAAAATCCTTGTATGACTAGATCGGATTATCTACGTTTATATTTTACACCCACTGTTTTGATATTAACCAACTCGATAAATCTCTTAATTTCTTCTTTTGAAGCTCAAAACTCAACTATTATTTTTATTCAGTAAAACTCAATACACTGAGCACTATTCCAATTTTCATGATCCTTGATTCTTGTTTTGTACAAACTGATTCTTGATTCTTGTGTCTCTGGTTAGATTTTGGACTGGATTCAGTATTAACACACTTTGTTCATTCAAGTGAACAATGAGCAATGTACAAATATTTTTTACAGCAAAACTGTTGGTCGTAAATACTTTTTTATCATTACAAGTTTATCAGTAAACGAATGAAACGGAACGAAAATGTTTCATATAGACACGTTTTAAATTTTGAATGATTACCGTAAAGTTGTGTGTGTGCACATGAGTGAGTGTAAAAAGAATTGGGGAGGAGATGTGCACAACAACAATATATTTTATGTAAAATGTATAATATGATTATTATACGGAATGAGGAAATATGTAAATATGAAGCCTACGTGCAAATGTGCCAAATGTAAAAAGTGTTAGTTACTTTTTTATTTTATTCAATGTGTGTATCTTTTATGTTTTATGTACAATGTGAATTGTGCATGTGTGTATTTATTATGTACAAACACTATAATACTGTGTGATATTATCAGAGGGGCAACATAATAATAATATTAGATACCAAGTACAAATTCCAATATGTAAACTATGTATATGTATATACGAATACGAATCCGACTGCACACCAAATACCAAAAACGTTTATCCCATTCAATCCTCCTCAATCCTCAATCCTCAACTATATATTCTATCTACAAGAATAATACGCTAGTGTCTAGTGCCTAGTGTTGTAACAGCAAGGAAAAAAACGAAACACAAGAGATTGAATAATATAATATATCGTGGCTGTGGAAGCCAATGTATGAACGGACTTGACTTGACTTTATGTAAAATGTAGAGTCTCTACAGTCTTAGCTATCTATCTATCTAGCTCTAGCTGGAGGAGGAAATGTGCGAAAGAAGATTGAAAAAGGGAAAGTTTTATTTTTGGCACCCACGCGAGAGCATATGGGCAGATTGAAATCGGTCCAAATTTGGTCGTCGGGGGGTGATGATGAAACTATTGGAATTAGGAATGGGAATTTGGGAGGGTGGTTTTTCCATTCCACCTACCTAGTAATATCCTACAACTACTACTACTACTACTACTACTACTACTACTTTAACAACTCTGTACTAAAGTCATACATGTACTTACAATGTTCCTGCAACATTAACTATTACGACAACGACGACGACTTCCATACTCCCTACTCCATTCTCCGTACTACTCTTGCTATTTGCTATTCCTATTACACTACAAACTACATACAACATACAACCTTTAAACAGAAGAGAGATACGATACAAAACACATAATATTGCATATACACACACTCACTTTTTTACTTTACAGGAGACGGCCACAAACAAATCACAAAACTCTACACATACACACACATGTACAATGTACATGTATCGATATTCTATGTATGTGCACATTGCATAGTCACACAGAAGATGGTATAGAGAATAGAAAAGTGATGAGTAAAAACACAGAGAGAGAGAGAGACATAAGGAAAGTATCTATAAACTATAGTAGAAGGATTTAGAATGCACGCGCACGTACATATATATACATATTACATACCACAACAAAACTAGAAGTCAACTTCAACTTATTAAATTACACATATATTATACTATACATCTCTCTCACTATGGACTGACTGATTAGCATGAGCTTAGAGCTTAGGCAGAGATTACAACAACAACAAACTGCAACTGAACAACGCCAAGTTGCTGTATTATTATTATTATTATTTGCTCATCAGTTTACAATACCATAGATTATTTTGTTTTTCTCTTTGTCATCATCATGCATAAGGTAACATGTTCCATACTCCATACTCGATACCGTTCTAATCCGATACGACCTGTAAATTACTAGTATTTTACAAATCGAGAGAGATGGACAACTTGATAAAATATTGCATGTGTGAATGAATGGATGAGCGAGGAAAATATAATAAAAAGAAAGAATACATGACATTTGACAAAAAGACGAGAGAAATAAAATAAGATTGAAGGTGCTTGAGATTTGCAATTGTGTCTGATTGACTTTTTCAAGGTGGTTTTTTTCCTCTTAAGCACTTTGAGTATGTAGAATATGTAATATGTACTGCTCAATATAATATAATATAATAACCAGCATAATATAATATATTATGCAATCATTAAAAAATACTAAAAGCATTCAATAACTTGACATACATGCGTTCCGCATATACTATTATCTATTATCACATGTTTTTTAGTTAGGACAAACTTCCAAAGCAGTGACGAAAAGTAAGAAAGAAAATCGATTTTGCATTATTTTACAAATTTTCCTACATCTACATAGAAAATTGAAAAGCATAATAATGTTCACGTTACTTTTGTTCCTATAAATTTAAAAAAATATTATAGAGTTAAAAGTAAGTGGTTGATTTTTTATACAATGTCCTATTTCTGATTGATACAGAGTAAAAACTAGGGATAAAATATTTTTTACATCTAGTTTACGAGAAGTAACTACTCATCATTTTGATTAAAAATTGCATCTTTCAAAGAACAAGAACATTTTATTACCATGAAAGAAAAGGGTTTTTTACTACTTTGAACATTGAAGGTTTATTTATCCAAGAAAAAGAATGTGAAGTATATTATAATAATATATTATACTACTATACAGATAAAATGTATCATGCAATAGCGATTAATAAAAGTTGAGTCAATTTTAAAGAGGATGATGACGGTGATGATGTTTGAGAAGTAAACTTGAATAACTCTTTGCATTCCTCCTACCTACACCCTACACCTACAATTTCAACTTTCAATGTAAATTTATAGACATTCACTATTCACTATCGTAATAAAATACGATGCGAATGGGAGGGTGTCAAGGACAATTTGAAAACCCAAGGTCAAGCCCTTCCTAATTGTCCTTTCAGTGTTCTTTTATATACTTCTAGCACAACACACTCGTACATGTATTGTCCATGATCTGCATATATGCATAATATATTATGCACCATGAACATGCAGAAGAACAATTTCGTACCTTTAACAATTAATGTAACCACGAGCGTACAAATGACAAATTAAAATTCACCATTACTATACGCTCAAGCATTTGTATTATATTATACCTTATAGTCAATAATATTATTATAGTTTGTACTAGTATTGCCGATTTTCATTGCTCGAAAGCAAACATATAATATGGTTATGCATAATATATGTATGGCCTATAGACATTAGACATACAATGATTAGTAGTTTTTTTTGTACTTACTGACAAAGGTGGTCGATTGAGAGGATTTGACGTTGAAGAGTTCAACAAATGGGATTGCTCATCCAAAGGTTTTGCATGAGAGTTGAATTGAAAGTGTACATCATTGCCGTTGACATCCAGAACGACAGTCTTTTGAATAGATGACTTGGAAATTTGTTGCGGTATTGTTGATTCTGTTGTTGTTATTATTGTTTTTTGTGCTGCTGGCTCTTCCACTACTCTTGACTTGCCTGTAACAAAATTATTATGATACATAATATGAGTATTATTTCTTTTTCATCCACATTATAACAATTGATAGTAATTATTATTATTAGTCATTTATTTATATATTATTATGTCCTTTAAAAACTATAGAATATATTATACCATTTGAACTATGAGATATGAGATACAAGACAGTAATTATACTGACATAAATAAAACAAAATATTAAATCTGATACTTGAAGATTCATGTATATACTGTATACATTTTATCAATTGTCATCATTATTATTATTGCAACATGTCCTCAGCTTTGCTTAGCACACATGTTTAAATATTAATTAATCCAATATCCAATTCATCATTTAAAACAACAAGAGAAACAAAAAGATTATACTTTCTATCTTCTTTATTTGTACAATGTACAACCTATGTCATGTGTATTCTTGTCATTATAATTTACTTGATAAGCACATATGAAACATATTATTAATGATGTAATGATGTAATAAAACATACAATATACAAAATGTACATGGATCTTCACATAAATCAAATGAATGAATTAATAAATACTTTTTGTACTCTCAACTCTCGACATTGCACAGATTGCAGTAATAATAAATTGACAATAATTGAAACAAAGAAAGATGACCACAACATACCATTTTTAATCCAATCTAGTTCCTGTTCCAACATTTGTAGAGCTTTTTTGTCTTCGTGAAACCATTGCCGAAATAATTCTTTTGTCTTCCAACTTGGCCTGACGTTGACATTTAAGGGAACCACTGACTTGTAATTTTCATCCCCTATCAACGGCTTCAAGTCTTCTGGGTTCCAGTCTATTTCAATTGGAATTAGCACTCTCTCACCGTCCATCTTGCGTTATATTATATATTTATTATTTCTTATATTGAGTTTTGAATACAATAATAATTATTATTGTACAATAATGGTTAGCTTTTTTTTAAATGGGATAGAAAACAGAAAACATGCACTCTAATCTCCAACATGTAAATGAACACATAAAATCACAAATCACATTTCCACAAATGAAGACTGTACACTATACCTTCAATTAACACTTAAAGATATTTAACTGCTTATATTATGGATAATATTTATCATATAAAACTTAATTGTGACTAGAATGTGGAAAAATAAATAAACACAAAACACAAGACAAGAAAAAAATTTGACTTTGGTCGCATACAATTCTATGCTGCGCTTTTTGATGAATCACTGACAAAAAAAAATGTCTTTGTTCTCTTTTTGTAGCGTCGGAGCCATTTGTTTGCAGTTTTTATGCAAAAATCCATTATTATTCAAAGATAACAGCAGAAGATAAATATTCATAATTCATAATCATTGGGGGTTTTCACTTTAAAGACAAACTCGTGGTGAATATATAATTATGTAGTTTTTTTTGCATCTTTAATCGGTACCCTATATGCACTAAATATATTGTGCAGGTTATGGAGAATTTCCAGTTTACAGTTGACAGTTGACAGCATCGTAAGGAATTGCAAGTTGAGAGTTGAGAATTGAGAGGGTCAAGTATATTTAATAATATTTTATGTAAAGAAATAAAGAGTCAAGTACAAATTAAATTTTTATGGACAGACTTCAACTGCTTGGTTTTTTATTAGAAAAAAAATCATAGTTGAAAAACATTTTGGATTCTTTTTTTTTCATGTTTTACATCGGAACTCGAAATAAATATTTTAATAAATAAAAAATACAGTAGCATAATATTATTTACTTCTTACACATTACACATTATACGTAGGATAACATGTTATTTTTTATATTTAATGTAGTTTTAAAAAATGTCAGTCCGACCATGTATTCTCCGAAATGTCCCATTGCTAGTTTAATTAAAATCCCACAAACACCTTTTTTATCTTAATTTTAAGTAAACTTATATATTATACCCTATGGTGAATTACAACATACAATAATAAATACGTAATTTTTAAGTATACACGAATATTATGCATATACATAGTTCGTCTATTGTCTATTTATCTACATTGACTATATTAAAAGTGTAAGAGTAATTTTGTGTGTGTATACCTTTTTTTTGAAGTATCTCCCTTTTGTACCAAAGAAGACGATTCTTACAAAAAAATGTTGATTATTACCATGTACTAATATAGTGTATAAAATAATCTTTTAGACTTTTAGACTTTAAACTTTAAACAGAATCACTCATGCACAATACATATAAAAAATACCCTTTGAAAGTACTCTCATTATATATACATAATACATACTTAAAATTACACACATATGTAATATGTATGCATAATTATTGCTTATTACTATTCCTTGGCATCATTGAATGAATGAATGAATAAATAAATAAATAAATATATTTTTTAGGATTTGTTTTCCGCCTCTACATTCTACATAATGTATCTCATCACATAATTTAAATAATACAAAATATTATAATAATATTATACGAACTATGAAGGCACCGGCTTTCTTGTTATAATTTACATTTACATTTTACATATACACACTACACATTATACAGTAAAAAACTCATTTCAGACTCACAATAACTTATACAATAATAACAACAGGACAAATTCGTCACATCACTCGCAATCAGTATACAACATAATAATATAGTAATAAGTTTAGTTATTATACACAATACACAATGCACAACCAAAAGCGACAAAATCATGCTCATATTTATCAATTATTATCAATTATGCTATTTACTAAATACTTGCTACTTTTTCTAAAATATATTCATCGGTAACAACATGGCCTACTGAAACATCCATATAATTTCACACAGTACAAAAAAGTATTCAATTTTTTTACAATAATAAATAATTTTATACTTACTACACTCGTTTTTTTTTGGTAAGTTGTAGGTACTCAAGTTTTGTATTGATTATTGATGATTGATTTGATAAGAAAATGGATAAAAATAATTAAAATGCATTGCGAAAAAATTGGATTGCATGGCAAGTTTGTTTCATTATCAAAATACATCTAACACACACAACAATAAATAATATAACAATCTTTTATATTATAATAAAAGTGAAAATTAAATAAGACATTATAAATTTAAGACTACAAGTACACATTATTTTCTTAATTAAATAATTTACTGGTTGGAAACCATTTCACATTTACCATTTATACAGACTTTTGTCTCTTGTGATGTTGAAGAGAGAACTCGGACTTGAGAAACTCTATTTCTATTTTTAACTGGTGAAGGGGGTGGATGTCTGTATCCAGTGTTGGATGATTCATCAGATTCAGAGACTGAAAAAGGTTTGGGAGCAACAAGTGGTGACACTCGTGGACCTGTATTTTCAATCTCGTCATCACTCACCTTTAATTTCCATTGGGCACGTTGACCTTTACGAACCAACTTGAGTTTCCTCCTCACTTGTGAACCATTTGGAGATGACTGGGCTACTGGTTTTTCATTCGAGTCTATATTGATTAAAAATTAATTAAAAATTAAAAATATCAATAATATTTAGCATAAAATCAAACTAGGTCAAACAATTATTATATTATATTTTTGACGTACCGATATAACCAACTCGTCGAGCAAAGTTTGACTGGTCAAAAAGGTTTTCTAGAGGTAGTACAGTTGTCTGCGTGCTCTGAGTGGCCACAGTTGGTCCAACATTAAGAGTTTGAGGATTTGAAATGATTTCTTGGGTCACATCAGCTTGATTGGATGATACAGCTGGTTCATTTTCACTACTCTGGATGAAAACTGGTCGTACATTGTTGTAATTATGATTGTTATTATTATTAAAATTATTTTGATTATTGTTGTTGGTGTTGAAATAAGTTTGTCCTCCATTAGCAACTCCATTCACAACTCCAGGTTTCTTTCTCCTCACAAGTTTGACAACTTTCCTTTTATTTCCATTTGGAAAGTTGGCTTGTGGAACTCGAGAATTATTATTAATGACTCCATTTTGTCCATTTCCTTGCCCATTTGCAGCCATATCAGCTTGAGTTCGTCTCCTCACCCAAAGTGGTCGTCGTCTCTTGATGCCCTGAGCTCCTACATTATTATTAGCCGTGGGAGTATTGGGGGCTTCTTGAGATTGTTGTTGAATTGATGAGGAAGCGGAAGAGGATGTATACTGATTTGAAGCCTGATTATTATTATTATTATTATTATTATAAGCTCCAGGTTCTCCTGAATTTTGACCTTGACTGTGACTGTGACTCTGGCTAGTTAAATAACCAGGGTTTTGTCTTTGGTTTTGATTTTGATTTTGACCTTGTCCTTGAGCTTGGGCTTGATTTGGGAAAATGTAAGAGACGTCCGTATATGACTGGTCCAAATTTGCTGGAGGAGGATTTTGTGAATATTGATTGGAATTGGAATTGGGATATTGTGGATTTTGATCTTGATTTTGATGACTTTCATAAGTATTGTAAATTGGTTGTGGTTGTGTTTGTGACTGTTGTTGTTGTTGTTGTTGATTGTTGAATTGGTCACTATTTGTTGTGTATCCATAATATTGATTTTGATCTACGGCTGGTGACGTTCTTGTCGTAGTTGTTGGAGGTTCAGTTGTGGTGGTTGTAGTAGTAGTAGTAGTTGTTGTTGTTGGTTTTGGTTTTGGTGTGGTTGTAGTGGTTTTGGTAGTTGTTTTGGGTGTAGTTGGTTTAGTAGTTGTGGGTTTTGGTGTGGTTCTTTTTGTTGTCTGTGTGGTTGCAGTTTTCTTCTGAGTGGTAGTTGTTTGTTTGGTTGTGGTTGGTTTCTTTGTAGTTGATGTTGTTTTACCACTTGCCTTTTTATTGCTATTGTTGTTGTTGTTATTGTTATTAGTTGTTGTCTTTTTGTTGTTATTTTTGCTACCGCTGCTACTCTTTGCCTTACTTGGTTTCTTTGGTTTTTTAGTTGTGGTGGTTATCGGTTTTGGCTTGGGTTTTGGCTTGGACTTTGATTTTGGATTTGGTCTGACATCATCATAGTAGTCATCATAACCCGCTAGGTCATCATACTCGTCATATTCATCCTCTCTCTTGGTTGCCTGGAGACGAGCTTGGAGTTTCTTCAACATTTGTCGTATTTCAATACTAGTGTCACCATAATAATCCTCCGCTGGAACTGGAACCGCAGCAGCTGCAGTTGTGGGTGGAGCTGGGACGCTGACGCTGACCTTTTTGCTCTTTACCGTAGTTTGTTTAGTTGGTTCTTGTCTTTTGAGGGTGGTGGTTGAGATGGTAGTGGGAACGGTTTTCTTCAAAGTTGTAGTTGTTTTTTCAGTAGTTGTGGTTGTAGTAGTAGTTGTGGGAGGGGGTGTGGTAGTTGTTGTTGTCGTAGTAGTACTTGTCGTTGTACTGGGAGAGGTTTGAAGTGTAGTAGTTGTTGTGGGATCCGTTTTCATGGGAGTGGAACTTTTCCAGTCTAAATTGTCAGCATCACTATCCTCATATTGACTGACGGTGGTTCCTGTCTTCTTCACCACGGATTTCCCACTGATGACGGAAATTTGAGGACTGGAATTAATTCTTTGTCGTGACCTTTCTTCAATTTCCTCTTCCTCCTCCTCCACTATTTCAGGCCCCTCTTCTCCACTACCGATGAAAATCTCCTTGTTCACGTAAACCGGTTCTCTCCTTCGATATCCATGAGCGTGATATTCCGCACTCGCGGTCTCTTGATCATGCTCTGAAAGCTTTCCATCCGATTCGGCTTCAACTGGTGTGGGTGTGGTGCTGGTTGTTTGTGGTCGTTTCCTCCTTCGAACTGTTGGAGTAACTACAACTGGAGCAACATCTTCCTCTTCAACTACTCCACCTTCATAATCTTCATAACGAACTTTGGATTTTTGTTTGTTGTTGTTGATCTGTACTTTGCCGTGTTGTCTGTTGTTGTTGTCAGAGGAGGAGGAATACGAGACAGAGGATGAGGATTTAACTTGTGTTTGTGGCTCAACAACTTCCTCAGTTGCTACATCTTCGTCGTAATAGGACTGTGGAGGAGGTGTTGTGGTTGTTGTCGAGGTTTGAGTTGTTGGTGCTTCCGTTGTCGGCCGGAATCGTCGACGAATGTATCGTCTTGGTCCGTTAGGTTTAACTTGTTCATTCCCACTGTCCGAATTCGAATTTGAATTTGAATTTGAATTGGAATTGGAACTGGGTGTGGATGGTTTTTCCTTACTGTTCCTCAACCGAATGATTCGATTTCGGTTGTGAACTCTTTGACGAAGTCTCCTCAATTCCTCAAGATCGTCAATCTGATCCCGGTTTTCCTGTTGTTGCTGTTGCTTTTGTTGTTTGTGTTGTTCTTGAATCTCGGGAGTTTCTTCTTTAATCACCAATTCTTCCTCATACTCTTCATCCGAATTTGGCCTTCTATTTTTTCCCTGTTGTACATTTTCCCTCGGTTTTTGTACGTAGATTGGTTTCTTTTGATTTACAAGTTGTCCTTCTCTGTACGTGTTTTTGTACCTGGGCTTTTGGTTTTGGCTGTCGTCAGTCAGTGGATTTTGGGTGGACGTTCCTTGAGATTGAGAGAGAGTGAGTTCATCCTCTGAATCTACTATTCCAACTCCAGTTCCAGTTCCAGCCTGGAGAATTGGTTGTCGTTCTAATTCTTGAGGAAGTGGCTCTTCTCTTTCTCGTTCTCGTTCTCTTTCTCGCTCTTGTTCAATTCCAATAGTTTGAGGCTGTTGTTGTGGTAGTGGTTGTTGTTGTTGTTGAACTGGAAGACCAGGGATTTGTGGTTGAAGTTGACTGGGATAAAGTTGTCCAGTGACGGGATTTCTCCGGAGGTATGGATAATAGTTGATCAATTGTGGATTATTTGTGGGCACAATGGGCGTCCCTTGGATCAAGAAGGGTTGATATGGATGTTGATACAACTGCGGATGTTGTGGAACTTGAGGAACTAATTGTTGTGGAGGGAGTTGATGCTGGTGTTGAATTTGCTGAGGATGTTGCATCTGTTGTTGGATCTGTTGTTGTTGTTGTTGTTGTTGTTGGTGCTGATGCTGATGCTGATGTTGGTGTGCTGAAATTTGTTGTTGTTGAGCATATGGAACTTGTTGATTCAACAAAGGAGGAAGAGAACCACCATTGGCCATGATATTGGCATACAAAACTGTCAAGAAAAAACACATTTTACATTTTACACACAAACGAATAAAAAAACTGTATCAATCAATAATCAATACAATAAATGATAAAATAAATTAGAAATTACCTGAAGCTCCAATATCATTCGTCTTGACGTGATTTCTCTCGTTCCAGCTGTTTTGTGGATTTTGAGTGTTTTGACTCGGTTGAGCTACCAAACCGACGGTCATGGCATGAAGCATTCCTGCGCCCAAATTGGAAGCTCTGGTCCTTTGCGCATCACTCAATGGAATTCCAGCGGTTCCAGTTGGTCCGGGAAGATTGAGAAGATTGGGAGTTGTTGGTCTCCAAGTGACAACCTTTTCATTTTCACCCAGGGCTGAGATTGAACTTGCGTGTGGTCTGTAGGTGACCACAGTGCTGCCACTTTGTTGTAAATAGGGTTGATGTTGATATTGTTGTTGTTGTGTTTGTCTTTGAGCTTGAGTTGTGTAAGTTTGTGCGGTAGTTTGAGGACTGGTTGAAGTTGTGGATGTGGGAGGAGACGTTTGTCCAGTCGTACTAGTACTAGAACTGGAGCTGGAACTTAAAGCGGCAGTAGTTGTCGTCGTAGCTGTTGTTGGTGATGGTACTAATCGTGTAGTTGTCGTTGTGGTAGTTGTTGTCGATGGAGATGATGAAGAAGCAGCGGTAGACAAAGTCGTTGTTGTTGTAGGTGACGTGACTAATTTTGTGGTGCTTGTTGAAGACGTTCCAGTTGAACCAGTTGAACCAGTTGAACCAGTTGAACCGGTCGTTTGTGTGGTCGTTGTAGTTGTCGTAGGTTTGGTAGTTTGCTTAGTACTTGGGGATGTACTTGTCTTTGTCGTGGCAGTGGTGCTGGGCGCAGCACTTGTGAGAAGTGTGGTGATTGGAGCTTCATCCGTTGGACTTTCTTCAATCACTTTGAAAAATTCCTCCTCAGTTTTAAAACCATCAGCAGAGCCGGTGAGTTGAGCATCATGTAGTTGATTTTTGAGTTGTGGGAAATTCTTTTCGAAATTGACTGGGATGGGCTGAAGTGGGAGGAGACCAGGAGGGATGGGCGTGCTGGATGGGAAAAACAAGAGGCGCTCTTCCTGTCCACCGTTTCCGTTGGAAATGTAGGAGGCAGCACTGGATGGAATGAACATTAGTTTCTCCTGAGACGTTTCAACAAATTCTGGGTGGGCTGAAGGACTCGGGCTAGGACTGGCAGTGGGGCTTTGTCTTGATGGTGGGCGAGCACTGGGTGATGGTGATGCTGAGGGTGATTGAGATGGAGATGGGAATGGGGATGCACTTGGATTTTGATGGAGGAAAGAAGTTGGAGTAGTAATCAAAATGGGTTGACCACTCGGACTAATTCCATATTGAAAGTATTCTGGTTGTCGACCACCCTGTTGAATCTGTTGAAGTTGTTGTTGTTGTTGTAGTTGTTGATGTTGTCTCAACAATTGGAGTTGAATGAGGTCGGAACTTGGCGTAATAGCTGATACGGGGATCATATCATCCGACTTGGATAAATCTCCAGGTCTAATTTTATGACGTCCATTGGGGTCAATTGGTGTGGTTGCGGTTGATGCTGTTGCCTCAAAGGTGGAGCTACTTGTACTTGGAGGTGTAGTTTGTGTTGTTGTTGTTTTTGTTGTTGCTCGAGTTGATGGAGTTGTGGCTAAAGTTTCACCAGGCGCATGATAGCCAAAAATACTACTTTGAATATGTTCCGGGGCCAAATGTTTATGTGGATAAAGTTGTTCCTTCAATTTATCATATTTTAATTTAGTCTTCAAAAGCCCACCAAAACTTGTGGGACTTCCCGCATTCAAAAGATATTGAGAACCGGAAAATGGTTTTTCCGCTTCACTCGATTTTCCCGATTCCGCTTGAGTTTGGGCTTGAATAAAATATTTTTCGTAATTACTGTCATGTTGCTGTTGCTGTTGATTTTGATTTTGTCCGTTGGGATTACCGTGAATCCTGTAAAATTCTTGGATTTTCTCTACAGTTGGGATTTGACTCTTTGTCTCAGAACTGGAGACTTTTGTATTTGTATTTGTATTTGTATTTGTATTTGATACCTTCTCTTGACTTCCACTTACTCGCTGCTTGTTGTTATTGTTGTTGTTGTTGTTTCCAGTCCTGGCATCCTCTTTGTGAACAATTCGGAGAATTTCCTTGAAATCATTTGCTCCAAGGATTTCTCTAGATCCAGATGCATTTTTAATGAGACTGGACCAAACAGTTGGACCAACTTCACTAGAACCAGAACCATTTGGATTTGGAATCCTGACCCTTTGAGTAGTGACTGTGGGTTGAGGCTGAGGTTGAGCGGATGGTGACACTCCATTTTTATTGAAATTTGGATTGAAAGTGACGACGCGTGGTGGCAAAAGTCCGGGGATTGGAGTACTTGATGGATTAAATACAATTGGTCCAGGAGTTGGTCCAGGTCTTAATCCACTAAATTGGGCAATCACATTCTGAACAGCAGCATTATGAAGTGCTTGTGGATTTACTGATGGGCCGATGGGAACGAGCTGTGGTGCTCCAGTAGGTCCATTTTGGATAATAAATTGTTGACCGTGTCCGTGACCTTGGCCGGGGGCAGCAGTGGATAAATTAATTGTCTGTGGTCGTCCTGTTGGATTTTGTGGATTTTGGACAATAATTTGTTGTGGAGCTCCTGTTGAACTCACTGCAATAAATTGACCTGATGGAGTTGAAACAAATTTAGGGCCCAGAGTTTGACGAGAGGGACCGAGTGGTGGGAATGGAGTTGTAGAGGAGACAAATTGTGGATGTGGACCACCCGTACTTTGTTGAATCTGGAAAACTCCAGGACGTCCAGTTGAAGAGAGGAAGATGGGTTGTCCAGTTGGTCCAGACCCAGGATGTCCAGGAGGTCCAGTTACAATTATTTGGGCACCTGGAGGTAATTTTTGTCCATTTTGAATTTGTGGTTTTGGAGTGGATTGTCCAAAGAATTGTTTAAGTGCTCCGAAGGGGGCGATTGTGGGTCGTGGGCCGAAAAACAAGGGGTTTGGACTAGAGTTGGCATAATGAGGTGGAAGGGATGGACCGATTGGCTTCCTTTGTGGGTGC
Organism: Sminthurinus aureus; assembly: GCA_034698265.1. Classification (NCBI taxonomy): domain Eukaryota; kingdom Metazoa; phylum Arthropoda; class Collembola; order Symphypleona; family Katiannidae; genus Sminthurinus; species Sminthurinus aureus. The sequence goes on from JAQGBH010000215.1 coordinate 54,681, forward strand.
TGCCCTTGCACACCCTTCTCATCATTCTCCATCTTTTGCAAGGAATTGATAATTCTGGTAATGTCTGGAATGTTGTGTCCGTCTCCTTGAATTATGATTTTAGTCTCTCCTCTTGTTCCTGGGATTTGTGGAATCAAGATTTCTGGTGGACTTGGTCGTTCAGGTCGTTCTGGTCTCTCTGGTCTCTCGGGTCGTTTTGGTCTAGTTCTCTCAAAAGATTCTCCAGATTTAACTTTACCCGTCTTTGGTAATAGAACAGACGATGTTTTCTTACTTCCGCCTTCTCGTGAATGCTCTCGTTCTCGAGATTGAGTCTTTGATGGATGTTCAACAGAAACTTCATGAGTTGCGGATTCACTGCTTGCGATATCCTCATCATCTCTATCTTCTGGAGTATCCGGTTCTTGGTCTTCATCCCGATCACGGTCATCAGATGGCGGTGGTCGAATTGGTTTCTTTGGTTTTTGTGGTCTTGGTTTGTTACGTCCATTAGGTCCATTCTGTTTGTTCTGCTTGGGTGGTGGTCCCAATGGTTTACCCACAATTAATTCCGGCTTGGGAGTGGATTGGATACCGAGGAATTTAAGGGCAGTAAGCAGAGGATTGGGGAATTTTCCAGGGAATCGATTCCTCAAATGTTTGATTTTATGTCCAAGGGATGCAACGGGAACTTTTTGAATCGAAGCTCCGTTTGGTCCAGTTGCTCCGGGATTTATTCCTGGCATCAGTACTTTGGATTCTCCACCTTCTTCGTTCTCCTCCACACTACCACTAGTAGACTTTGGACGAGTTGGCTTATCGTTAGCAGCGCCACTGTTGTTGTTGTCTTTGTTTTGTCCTTGATTCTGATTTTGGTGCTGTTGAGGTGTGGGTGAAGGTCCAGGTTGTTGTTGTTGTTGTTGTGGAATATTTTGTTGTTGAGGTGGTTGAGCCATAATTGGTCCTTGTTGTTGTTGTTGTTGTTGTTGCTGCTGATTATTTTGCATTGGTTGTTGTTGTTGTTGTTGCATTTGAGGATTTTGATTTTGAAAGTTTTGTTGCATTTGTTGGACTGGTGGTTGTTGGAAATTATTTTGGATTTGAGATGCTTGTTGTTGCTGTTGTTGTTGTTGGAAATTGTTTTGCATTTGTGGTGGCATATTTTGTGGGAAATTATTTTGCATGGGCTGTTGAAGTTGAGGTTGTTGCATATTTTGTTGTGATTGTTGGAAATTATTTTGCATTTGCCCTTGTTGGAAAAATCCTGGTTGTTGTTGTTGTTGTACCATTCCATTTTGAGGATTCTGTTGTTGCTGTTGTTGTTGTTGTTGGTGTTGGTGTTGTTGTTGTTGTTGTTGTTGTTGTTGGGGAATTTGGCTGGGCACAATTCCAGGTGGGCCTTGAGGAATTTGAGAGGGCGGTGGCCCTTGAGGGGGCATGGGTGAAAAGGGTCCATTTTGCATTTGTGGCCCTTGACTTGGTCCCTGAGTTGGAAATTGTGATGGACTTGGTTGTGGGAATGGTAAAGGTTGTTGTTGTTGCTGTTGTTGAGGTTGACCAGGAAATTGCTGTTGTTGTTGTTGTGGTTGAGTTGGATGAGGTTGTGGTGGCATTCCTTGTGTAAATCCTTGTTGTTGTTGTTGTTGCTGTTGTCCATTTTGAGCAAAGTTTTGAGGTGGTGGAATTCCACTTGGCCCTTGTTGAGGTGGCATTTGTTGTTGTGGTTGTTGTTGTTGTTGTTGCGGGACAAGTCCAGGTTGATTAGTTTGTGGGATTGGTTTTTGAGGAACAGAATTGAAATTGAAACCTGGTGGTAAAAGTACTTGTGGCATTGGTGCTCGATTTTGATTTTGGTTATTTTGAGGTGGGAAATTTCCCTGTGGAGGCATATTATTATTTGGCCTCTGTTGATTTTGTTGTTGTTGTTGTTGTTGTTGTTGTTGTTGAGGGAATCCAGTTGGTGGTTGTTGTTGAGGTTGAGGTTGGAAATTACTGCTCATCAGTGGTGGATTCCTGTTCAAATTCATGTGATTATTATTATTTTTGAAACCTGGAGGTGGTGGAGGTGTCAGATTAAGATTCATTCCTGGTGGAGCTTGTTGTTGTGGTTGTTGTTGCTGTTGTTGTTGTTGATTTATTTGAGCTGGTCGAGCAGTTGTAATGTCAATATTGGGGAAACCTTTATTCATTCCCTGTTGCTGATTATTTCCATTGTTATTATTGTTGAATTGCTGCTGTTGTTGCGGATTTTGTTGTTGTTGTTGTTGCGGATTTTGGCGTTGTTGTTGTTGTTGTGGAGGTCTATTTTCATGCACATTATTGATGACAATATTACTTGTGGATGGTTTTAATTTCCCTCCGGTACTCGCCCCAGACTTGCCATCTGAATCCACAATCGCACCGATAATCTTTTGCAGTTCACTGGCCGACAAACCGCCGTCATGGATTTTAGGAAGATCAATCTGAATATTTGTCTTTACCACGGGTTTATTTGCACTCGGGATATTATTAGATGGTCTTTGAGGGCCTTGTGATTGTCGATTATTTTGATTGTTATTCGGATTGTTATTGTTTTGATGGGGATTGTTCCGGTTGTTGTTAATGTTATTATTGTGATTTTGAATTTGATTTCTCATGATATTAATATGCTGGTGTTGTTGAGCATGCTGATGTTGGACATTGATTTGATGTGGTGGTCTGAACGGAGTGTGCATTCCCCCCATCGCCTCATCCTCTTGCATATTATTCAATACACGATTAGACAGAATTTCATTTCCAGACATTTGATGAGAATTAATACTATGATGACCATTTCGATCCCGATCAATATTATTGTTATGGTTGTTATTATTATTATTATTGTGATGATTATTATTATTGTGGTTGTTGTTATTATTCTTGTTGTTGAATGGACTAACTTTCTCCACAATCGCGCCCGGTGGAAGAACTCCCGCTAGGATTTTATGATGATCTGGCTCATCTCTTCCCACAATATTGAAATTAGTTTTGTACTGCTTCTGCATATTATTTTCTGGATGACTATTAGAATTTCCCATCATCTTATTTTGTCCACCATTTCGGAGCATTTGAATAATTTTAAGTTTCTCATCCGCACTCAAATTGCTCATTGTTTTCATACTTGGAGATTTATTGGGCATTTGCTGTTGGTGTGGATTTTGTTGATGTTGCTGAGGATGGTGATGATGTTGATTTGAGTGTTGTTGTTGTTGTTGCTGTTGTTGATGATGTCTTTGATTTTGATTTTGGGCGGCAGTGAAAGTAGTAGTGGTGGTTGTGGCGGTGAGTCTAGAATCCTTGAGATTAGGAATAGGGATTTTTCCAAATCCGTAGGGTGGAGGCATATCTTCTGGTCCGAGAAAAACAGCTGGCAGATTATTCAAGGGAAGAGTTCCATTGAAAAACGGGATTTTACTAGACCCTGCGAATTTTTTGACAACATCCGCTGGATCCGCTCCCTGCCGAGTTGCCTGAATTCCTTCCTGTCGCATAAACACGACGATCGGCTTCTTGGGTGAAAGTTTTGCAAGTGTGGTCAACGTGTTGGTGACTGTGAGCATTCTCTCTTTATTTGCAATATATTGCTGTTGTTGTTGCTGCTGTTGTGGTTTAGACGGATGACGACCGCTAAATTCCTCGGAGGATCGGGAAATTGCTGATTTTGGCATAGGCTTTCCATTCATATTCACATTATTGTTATTGTTGTTTTTATTATTGCTGTTGCTGTTAAATGGCATCGGGGATTTGAGACCACCCATGTTGACATTAATTTGAACTGGAGTATTTGCAACACGAACATTTGTAGGCCAGCTGTTCATGTTCATGTTCATCTTGGCAGGTTGTTGTTGACCTGGTTTTGGAAGGAGGGGCGGCTTCACAGGAGCCAAATGATGATGGGTGTTGGAGTTGGGCCACGAATCATGTAACTGTGAGAACAATTCAAGTGGGAAACAAAATAGAAAAAATATTGTGAGCACATTTTACATTTGTTGGGGTTTTACTTTTCAATTTTCATGCACATGCAAAATACAAAATACGCATCATCATTAAAATCATATTTAATACTTTGAACAGCTTAAACATATCATCATCTTTTCATCGTGAGTGTAAACAAAAAACAATACATGAAATATGAAATAGTAAATTCCTCATTCATTTATTATTATTTTTTTTTGTTGCATCCCTCATCATCAAATTAAATATTATACAAGATACAAGAAACAAGAGGAAAAGAGACAGAGGAGAAAAAACTGTAAATGAAAAGTTAAAAGTTGCTACATACTTGTCCTGGTTGTTGTGAAACAGGTCTGGGATCACGAGAAGTCATCTGCACTGCGACTCGTCCACCTGCTCGATCACTGCGAGGAGCATTCATGTTCATATTCATGTTCATATTGTGAGGAGGAGGGTGACTGTTGGCTGGTGCTTGTGGACCTTGTGGACCTTGCCTATTCCCTGAGGGTCCTCGGTTGGAATTGGCATTGGAATTCATATTATTATTTCCATTTCCAGATCCGGTATCAACTGCCACTGCAGCTCCCACTTTAATTCCTCCATGCATCGGCAAATCCTTTGGCATCATGTTTCCGCGTCCATTCTGCCAATTGTTTGACATGGACATGGATTGAGGAGGAGGTTGAGGAGATCTCTGCTGCTGTTGATGATGGAAGTTCATGGACATTGGTGGATGTGGACCATTTCTTCCATTATTATCCCTATTGCCTGAGCCTGGAGCTGGACCTTGTCTGTGATCTGGTTGTTTAGTATTGTGTAAAATAGTCATTTTAACATGTGCATTTGAATTTGCATTTGAATTTGAATTGGATTCTGGATTTGGATTGGAATGCATACGTGTTAGTTGTTTGTGTTGGTCATGATTTGGACTTGTATAAAATCGAGAATTAGTCTTAAAGCGGTCAGTGTTAAAGTTATGATTAGGATTATGATTATTGTTGTTATTAGCATGCTTATTGTTATTATTAGTATTTTGATGATTATTATTTGAATTTGAGCTTGAGAGCATTAGTTGTTTGTAGTTCTTGACAGTTGTCTGTGTGATTGTATTGCGAGTGTTAGTGCGAGATGTGGGTGACTGTGATTGTGACTGTACTTGCATTTGCACCTCCAAAGTTCGAGAATTGAAGCTATTCTGGTTATTATTATTGGCTTTGTTACTGCTTTGGTTACTGTTAATATTCTTGTTATTGGGTTGAGATTGTGATTGTGATTGTGATTGTGCAGGTGGATGCGGATGGGACACTACGTGAAGATTAGTGAGAATTGGTTTACCTAGATTAATATTTGAATTTGATTTGTTTGGCGGGTAATGTGAGCTCTGCCTCAGAATTCGGGGAGCGGGCATGTTCGGCCTCCACATGTGAGCAGTTCTGGGACCACGAGGTCCAAAGGAGAGCCATTGCGAATAGGTCGGGACCAACAGTAAGCCGAGGAGGACTAGTACAACTTGAAGCCATTGAAGCGACATCGTCTTCATGGAACTCTGTTCAAAAAACAAAAAAAACATTAGAAACTTGAGGATTTTTACACAGTCATTAAAAACTCTCATTTTCCACATTTTCTACATTTTCAACGTCTTGTAGTTTTCAGTTTTGTAGTCTCATCTAAACGCATCTTTAATTATGCTTTGTCACTTATATTCCAATTTTTTCCCTATGATAAATTCCGCTTTCTTTGATGCACACAAATCATACCTGGTTCAACATGTACGTTTTGCTCAGTTTTTTCATTTAGAGAATTAGAGAGTGTTCGTGTTCATAATTCGCGTGTATCTTGTATCTTGTGTGTTGTGTTGTAAATTAATTAATTTGGCGAATCATTTTTTGGGTTTTTGTGGAAAATCACGACTTTTGGATTGTAGATGGATAGATTATTTGGCGACGTCCGTTTTGTGTTTTGTTTTGTGTGTTGAGTTGCTCCCGGTAAAAGAATGAAGAGCATGAACAATGTGTGTGTGTGTGTGGATTGTACAGATTATAGATTATTTAGATATGAGATATTGAATGGGAAAAAAAAAATTGCTATCGACTGTACACTGTACATTGTGCATGTATGTAAAGATATGGAGGGAGCACGACATGATTTGATATGATAGAGAGAGCAGAGTACAGAGATCAAAGTAGGACACCAAGTTCAAAGTCAGAAGGACAAACACGTAGTAGAGAGAGAGGAGAGAAGAAGAAGAGATTCCTCCCTTCCTCCAATTTCATGTGTATACTCAATACTCCTGTACTCTCTGTTCTATCTACATTCTACATTCTGCATGCAGGTAGTGCAAAGAAATGCAGACAAAAAGTTGAAAACTTGTTTTTCAAATCTCAAAACATGGGTTTCTTCTTCTTCTTCTTTGTCTTCTTCTACAATTGACTTGGATGCTCTTGGACGTTATGTCATGAGATGAAATGAGTCGAGAGTCGAGAGTTTAGTTGTTGGTGGATGTGAGATGAGCTGAGAGGAGCCCACCTTTCATACTACACAGTACACAGTCAGTGTTATTAAATTGCACTGAATATGGTACAGAGTACACATTTTGTATTGTTGAGGTCGATCTTCTTCTACTTCTTCCTTCTCACTCACTCATTCACTCACTCCCAGGAAAAACAGAAGCACTTTATTAGCATTCAACAGAGTCCTACTCCACTCACCTCGAAAATTCACAATTCAAAATCCACATCTTCTCCCTCTTTCTACATATCAAAACTCTTTACTCAAAACTCAAGACGTAACAAGATACCTTTATTTTTTATTCCCTCTCTCTCTCTCGTTTTGTATGAAATATGCCACATTTCTCACGTACTTGTGCACTTGACTCATTTGACTCACTTGTCCTCCTGTCTCTTTCTTTCTGTCCTCTTCCTTATCATTTTACACTAGCCATCCAGCCGCTAAAATTTAGAATTACTCTCATTCATCACAAATCACAAATGGAAAACCAAGTCAAAGAGGTTTCGTTTACACATAAACAATGTAAAAATGTAGGTTCCGCCAAACGTCAAATGTCAAACTGGAGCATGCACCTTTCATATCGTTTCTCAGATTTCATATGTACAAATTGTGCCTGTTCGATCACCGAAAATTTCCGATTGAAAACTCTAGCGAGTTTTTTTCAACATGTTTTTTTTATCACAATTTGTGCATTGTCATTTTAATCTTTAATCAATTGTTCTCTCTGAATCGTAAATCATAATCTATAGAATTTTTTGGTTATTTTCAATTCACAGTTATTTCTTGCAAGCTTTGAAGCTTCTACAAATGAAATAAATCATAATTATGGGTTTTTGCTGCCAAAAATCTCCAGTTATGTAATATTGAGAACTGTATCCACATCGCATGTCGCATGTTATCTCACACTGAATATTGAATATGAATTTATGCTAATGAGCTCAACAACAACAAGTGAAGATGAACTTCAACTCTCGCTCAACTTTCTTGATCCTTGATTTTTTATTATCAAACAATCAAATGATCATGATGAGAGATTAGATGAGATGAGATGAGACAATGTCCTTATGCAATCTCAAACTTGTACCGACTTCATCAGGTTTGTTGTTTGTTCTTCACTCATCTATAAAATATTTGATGATTTCCTCTCATTTGCATAAAATATAAAATATAAAAGAATGAAATAAACAGGTGGTAGTAATCGCCCTGATCAATGATATCGCAGATTGTAGACTGTAGATTTTAGATGGTAGCAGAACAGGAAAAATACTCATATTTGGTTATTACACACGTGAATATTTTGTAGTCTCATCACTCATCTCTCATCTCACAGTCGGCTCGCAATCACCCTGACGATTCTCTTAATCCCGAAATAAAATGTTACAATTTATTGCGTGCGTATCATTGTTGTCCTCGCATGTCCTCGTATTTGCATCAGATTTTCATCCAAATGCATCTTGTTCCCCATTCTCCATTCTCCATGCACAAATATAGAGATAGAGACAGACGGAGGAGGAGGATTAAACAGGATGCGGTAACGGCACCGTTAAAATTTTAACACTCTAAAATAAGATACGAGACTTTGACTTGTAGAAATGTTACGAAAAAGTCCTATTACAGAAACATTGAGATTTATTATAAACGCACTGCATATTATTTTTGTTGCTCTATATTATGATATTTCAGTTTTATTACATCATGCTGTTAGCTGTTAGCCGTGTGCGCTGTGTGAGCAGAGAGCAGAGACAAGAAAGTTTTTGTGCATAAGTTTGTAGTTTGTAGTTTGTAGTACATGTGATTTGAGGAAAAGGAATGAACAGACTCCTGAGTCATGAGCTCCATGAATGTGATATAATAAATGGATTTGGGTGAATTTTTATGTGTGTAAAACAGAGATTTTTGACGAGTTTTCGTCCTGACCTCCTGTCTCATGTCTCCTCTCTTCTCGTCTGTCTCTTTATTATTATTAGTTGGCCTCACCTGAAACTGACCAACTTGACAGTGTAATTATCAGTGCGTTCTCCTGATTTGTAATTTGTAGTTTTTGGCATTTTGCATGTTTCATATTTAGTATTTACATAACATTTACACATGTAATATGTAAACAAAGTCAATGCTAATAAAACATGTACAGAAAACTATTCCTCTTTTCCTTGTGTCTATTTGGTATTTGCATGTTCTGTCTCTGTATTTTGTATTCTTTATTTATTCTACATTTGGGAAACACTGAGGATTTACGATTAAACTTTGAGGTGTACAAGAATTCTGAATTTTGAAGTTTGAATTTTGATACATGGCCCTTGTGCATATAGGTGCATGTGTATAGGAATGTGTGTACTCGATAAAAGTTTATTGGAAGTACTTATTCATCAGTTAATTGATCATGTATGCAGAAAGCAGAGTGCAGACCCGTCCACTTTTATTATCCCGAACCATAAATCTCCCCACTCCAACACAAACAAACTGTATACATTATATCATTATACAGTATACACAAGGTAAAAATATAGGTGCTGTTTTCTGTTACAAAATATCAACATTCATAAATAAATAAATACTTTTCTGGTCCTAAACTCGACATTTCCCACGTCGAGTGTCTCAGTCATCAAAGTCACGGTCTTACGATTAGCGACTAGTTAACTACGCTTAATTTTATACTGCATACTCTATACTCTATACTCGCCAGGGGAATTAATTAAAAGATGCAAAAATTCATGCAGAGAAATTTGAATTCCAAATGAAGAACAGTAATTTAAACTGCATTTGTGATGATAACACAATTTAAACCACGGTTTTTAGGAAGCGAAGCTGAGTATTGTTTTCGTCAGATACGGCTGGCTGGCTGTCTGTGCACATTGGGGTAATGTGA
>JAQGBH010000216.1:0-63954 GCA_034698265.1 Sminthurinus aureus
AATCTAAACAGTATACATGTCTAAATAGCGTAAGTACATCCAGCGAGTAGTTTTATGTGCCCTTTATACAGTAAAATGGAAGTTTGGAAAGTCTCGAAAAAAGTCTCGATTTTCGAGAGTCTCGGTCGTTTCAAATTTCGAGAGTCTCGGTCTCGACGAGACTCAGTTCTCCGAGACTTTGCAAACACTAACAACCACTTAAAACATAAACATAAAGTTTCCAATTTATCATACATGTATTTTGTATTTATTTACACTTCATTCCCACTATCCATTAACTGTCAAATTCCAAACAAAACAATGAAAATAAAAGTAATGAAAAAAATGGGAAAGAAACTTTAAAATAATTCGTTACTTGTACATTCATTGTAAGCTGTACAAATTTAATCGTATCTAGTATGTACATAATTACAACAAAGCACCACAAATTTTCACATCTCCTTCTCAAATCTCAAATATCAGACGTCAAATGCCAAAAATCCAAAACAAAAAACTAAAGCTCAAAGCTCAAAACTCAAAAGTAAAGGTCAGCAATCAGCTCAATATTAGAAATTGAAAGTGAAGGAAAAAAAAGATGCAAAATATGGATTTTTAAAGGTAATTTAAAATTCAAAATTTAAATGACATCAGACAGCCGAGTACATTACAAAAGTATTGAAAAGATAAAAAATTGAACTATTGCAATTTACACGTGTTTTCTTCTGCAGGTATAAAAAACAAAGATGAGGATAATAAAAAAAGGAAGATGAGAGATGATTTAAACACATGCAATTCCAACTGCCAACTTTCGTACCTCTTAATTCTTAATCTTTCTAACTATCATTCGTGTATCGAGTATTGAGTGTTGACTATTGACATAACAAATTATTTACACCGAACATTTTAAATTCTCAATTTACATGCGGGATCCATAGTTAACTGTTAAGTCGAATTATTTTTTACATCATGCAGTCATACAAACACAAACAACAAAAAACAAAACACATAGGCAAAAAACATAACAATAATCATAATTATTATTAATAGTTATTTTCTCAATTATTTCCAATCCATTCATGATTTATTCCCATGCATCATAAATGTAATCATCCTGAATCCTGACCATACATAAAGAAAGAAAGAACACCGTTATGTCAGACTAAATGTTGAACGACGAGAGAATTATTGCAATTATTATCATTACAGAGCATCTCAAAACTTGGAATTCGAAATGCAGTCAATAGTCAATATCAACATTCAATATTCAATATATCACATAGAACAAGACAAGTACTGGCGTAACGTGCAAAAAATTCAAATTTCCTCTATAATATACACTCTCTTCTCTCTCGGAATATTCAGCATTCAACATTCAAATCCAAACATTGCACATGATTATTATATAAATTAAACATTCCACATTCCACTGATAACTAACTGTAAATAATTTCATTTACGTTTTGAACCTTTTGGTATGTTCAATGTTCACATTGGCTTTTATTACGATTACATGTAAAGGAAAAAAACATGCATGCACTAATATCTATAATATCTAACTATAATACGGATTACTGATAATTAATTTTTCACAATCATGTGCAGAAATTTGCACAGTGCATCTCGAATCTTGACTGAAAAATTAAAACCTGAATACTGAATGCTGCATATGTAAAATAAAAGGTAACAGCTACATCATCTTAGAGATTGTAAATTGTAAATAATAAATTCTATTGACTATTGACCATATGAAAAGGAAAGTGAACTCACATATCATATCTCGCATTGGAAATAGAGTAAATAATAAATAAGCGTAACTTTAAGTACAAGCAATTTCACTTCAAATTATCATACAAACACCAAAGCAAAACAAAGCCATCCGCAAGACCATAATCATACATAATTTCTGTGGTTAAATGAAAGCAAAAGCAAAAACAAAAAGACAGAGTCAAAAGTGCAAATGTATTCAAACTCAAAGCTCAAAGCTCAAAATTCAAAACTCTGTTGTGGCCAAGTGAAATCATCATCATCAAAATAATGATTCAAATTCATATTCAAATTGAGGTGTAAAGTGTATGTAAAATAAGAGTAAATAATAGTAAATTTCATCATCACATGATAATTTATGAACAGAGAACAAAAAAATAAGTGTTCATGTTTGATAAACAAATTCTATCGATCGAGGAGGGTAAGAAAACACTATTCATTTGGATACCTACAACATACAACGTTCACGCATAGATAATTTAAACATGATGCATCCAAATCATCCAAATTGCAAACGAGTGTAGAGTGTAGTTATACTATTTCTCATTCGTTATGTCAGCACATTAAGATTTAATCAAATTATGGACTGAACTACATCTGCCAGTTGCCAGTTGCGAGTGCAGTGCCAAGTTCGGAAAAAGAGGAGGAATGATGATGATTCCTTCATATTTATTAGTTTATACGAATATACACAAATGACATGAGGAAAATGGTGATTCTAAATTTTGAATTCTGAATTATAGACAGCATAACAACATAATGAAAACAGCAGGTAAAATATAAGCAGAGAAAAGAAAAGGTCAAAAGCTCAAAAGGGAGAAATAATCAAAGAAATATCCCGGGGCAACACAAAAAAACAGTACACAAAATATGTACAAAACAAACAAAATTCTGTATATTCTATATTCTATAGAGACGAGAAAAGACGAGCAATCAAATAAAAAAAAGGACAGCAGCATCGATTTTCCATTTTCCATCACATGACTGAACAAAGAACAAACGTTCCATTTTCCATTTAATTCAATTTTCGTCATTCTTCATTCAACGTCTTTGCACCTTGGAAGAAGACTAAAGACTTTAAATGAATGAGTGATGAGTGATGTGATGATTGACTGGGTTTATTTCATTCCATATTGTCGTCATCACCATCAGTCCATTTTCAATGTTCATGTACTTAACATGAACATTGAACATGAACGTAATTTCCATTGCGTTTGCTTTCCCCCTTTTGTCATTGAAAATCGACAATGTTCAAAACGGAAAGGAAAGGAAGAGTTGAGCGATAAGGAAAAACCTTTAATTTCCTCTTATCGTTCTTTCACTCTATTTTAATATTTATGACTTTACTTTGTACTTTGTACGTTGGCATAATAAGGAACGTCGTTCTTCCTCAAGATTCTAGAATCTAGATGGAGAAGAGAAAACAGACCAGAGAAAATGACAAAGATAAAGCAATGGATGGATGTCCAACTCCAACTGACTTGTCTCTTGTCTCACATAACGACAAGTCAAGTCAAAGTGGAAATTGAATTCCCAATTCCGAATTCCAAACTCCTTGTCTCATATCTCATACATATACAATATACATACAAATAAATATTTCTCTATATTTTTACGACTTAAGACTAGACACACGACACACATGCAAACAAAAGAAAAGTATATCAAGCATAAAATGTGTGGAAAAACACATGAACTTGGAAACGAAAATGAAAATGAAGGCAGGAAACATTCATCAATTATCTAGATTCTAGCTTTTAGATTCTAGATACATATATCTACAAACAGATTACTTCTTGTGTGTCTTACCACTGCTTGAGTCCTAGGCCTTGTTGGTGTACCAGGGAAGATCTAAAGAATATACATACACAAGTCACCAAATCACCAAAGAGTCCAGGAATGAAAGAGCATTTATACTATTTTTACATTACTTTTACATTGAGCACACTACACTAGTATTCTAGATTCTAGTATTTTACTTTCAGTTTTTTTACATTAGTTGCAAATCCGGAAAAGCATTGTCAGTTTAGAGTTTTTTGTTTTGTTACCAATCCCAAACCACCCCAAACCAATACAGTTCGTTCCCACTATTTTTTATTATTATTTTGAAATACACATAAACACTGGCTGCTCTTTTGGGTTTATACATGAGTTCTCTCTTTTATGTATGTTCTATGTTCAGTTGTATCGTATGTACCATAAAATAATATAGTTGTAGATTCTAGATTGTAGATACTTTTGGTTTCGGTTTCGCTAGTCGGTGAGTCAATCAATCAAGATCAGAGTGATGACTCGAGATTCAAGATTCTAGGTTCAACACTGAAGATGAGTATAAAAAACTTCTCCACGTAAAAACTCACCCACAGATCATCAGTCAGTCTCACAGTCGTTGCTCTCAATTTTTCTTTCTCCTTTTTTCTTTCTTTGTTTCTCTAGGAAAGTTGCACAGTGGATGATAGTGCCAGAATCAGAACCACAGTTGTCTTTGGAACGTGGAACAATCACAAATTTTCCTCTTTGTCTCCCTCAGAGGGCACAAGTTCAAATATCAAATCTGAATGGAAACTTATTGAAACACTTAGATAGGCAAAATAAAATAAAATGTTCAATCTTTTTACTTTTCTTTTCCCTCTTTACTCTTTACAAACTAAACGGTATAGATAGTAGAGAAAAGAGAGAAAATCAGCAAAGTCTCAAAGCAACTTGTCTGCCAGTTGAAGAATTGTTCAACTAAACTGACTACTGACTATCTGTCTCACTGCCTGTCTCTTGTCTCTCTTCTCTTTGTCTGTCCATGGAGAGACAAAATGACAATTTATTTCTATATTCTGACGGTCGTGACGTCCCATAAAACTTTTATAAACTAGACTGGACGGATGAAATAATGTCATTGCGTGTGTGTGTTGTGTCCGATTTACCAAACCAAACCAAAGAAAACCAAACCAAACCATCAATACTAATGATAGGATTACATATAGAAAAATAGCTTGATATATCTCGAATGTAGAGAGACAGACAGAAATAGAGACAACGAGGAAAAAGAGGAGACATACTTAAATTAAGAAAAACTCCCGTCTGCACATTTCTTCATTTCATCTACTTTAGACTTGAGACATTTCTACCAAAAACCCAAAATACATGTGCACACAATGTAAAATGTATTCTGTACATTCTACATTGTACATTCTACATTGTGAGTTGGAAGTTGTATGAACAATCAACCACGAAGGCAGCCTGTCACACATAAACTACTCTCCGTCCTCACAATCAAACCAAAAGGCACAAGACACAAGAGGAAGGCCGAGAGAGAAACAAGAGGACATAAAAACTCAAAAACTCAAAACTCAAGACTAAAAAAACTTTAACATTATCTCCAACTTCAACATCAACTACAATTGCAGCTCAGCTCAACTCGACTCGACTCAACTCAAAACTAAAAAACCACAAGAACGATTTAGCCAACTTTTTTGTGAGATGAGAGAAAAAACAATGAAAAAAATGATTTCACTGTCTCCGCCTCTCTTACTTTTTTCTACCTAAAAATCTTAATCCTCAAATTCTCAATACAATGTAGAACACAGATTTTGTGTCTATTATCCATACTCCATACAGCATACAGCATACAGGTTATTGCAAACATAAATATAGTAAACAGTAAATTATTATGTACATCCTCAAATGACATTTTGAAGTTGAACAAGTACGTTATTAAATACGTATGACAATGTACAATGTACACTGTAATGATACAAATTTTTACCACATCTAGAACCTAGACAACTAACATTCAATTTTGGTTATTCCTTAATCTACCTGCTCCATTCAACAGAACAGAAAACACAACTAACCTAAACTAAACTACGGTTTGGTAGCAAATCAAGAGAAAATTCTGTCCCAAAGTCAAAAGTGTGCTTTATGACTATGCCTTATTTATGAGAGGTGTGCTTAAAATTTCAAATACAAAAGGATATAAAGACAATATTAAAACCGGAATACACACGAAATATAATGAATGTCTACAGTCTACAGTCTACAGTGTACTTGTAAATATAAAAATGTTACATGAAATATTAGACTGTTATTATACCACTGTTTGTACAGTCTTTACCCATGTCATGTAATTACTTTGAAACTCATTAACTTCAAAATGTTATTTCTTCTGCCATCCTCAATCCTCAATCCGCAACCCTCAACTCTTTATTTTCTATGGTATTTTATGATACAATTTACAATTTCTCATTTCACTAAACTCAAGACTCTAGAATCTAGACTCGAGACTCGAGACTTTCATATTATTATACACAAGATATTTAGAAGGGTCTGTACTACAAAACGTAATGTGTACTGTAATTTAATTTGGCACATGAAGTTTTGTGCACACTTGCATATTTTACAAAACTCAAAACCTCAAGTTTCTTTCAAGATTCAGCTCTCGATTCTCGATTCTTAAAATTTAAAATGATGCTTCCTTTGCTTTGTAAAAAAGAAAAATACTCAACTCACGTGAGTACGTGAATTTGGTTTTTTTCTTGCTGTCTAATGTCTAATGCCTAATGTCTGACGTTCTCTTAAGTCATTATAATTAAGAATAATTTATAATCATGCTTGAATCCTTTTTACAGAAGCATCGAGTTTCGAGTCATTAGTTACTATTTACTAGTTTACATTGTATAAATAATGTTATGTACCATTTACCACATTTGCAATTTTCAGTCTACAGTAACTAATACTAATTTATTACAACTTAAAATTTACAACCATACTCAATTTTTCTCGGTTGTATGAGGTCAAACCCTTTTTTTATTTGCACCAAAATATAATATTTTTGCCTCACTTTTTTGCAGTAAATTCGTTACAACAACGTCGAAAAAGGTTCATAAATGATGTACGATTTTTACCATGCCCATTTTCCAAAAGTCATCATCAGTGGAAATACAAAATGACTACGAAAAGCTTACATCAAATATCATTGAGTAAATTGAGTATAATATGACATAATTCATCAGAACTCAGGTAAAACTGCAAAGCAAAGGAGCAGTTTGATATTTGATATGAAAGGTCAACTCTTTTAATGACTAATAGTGATTATTATGGATTATGATGGTGCTTAGCTCCATTACATCAATTTAATGGGGAATTGTCATGCATAAGAACAAGTCTTAAATGAGGCATTAAATTATGAATTAGTAGAAAAAACTGTAGAAATTTCCTTCAGTCCATCTAGTAAAAATCTAGAGCAAAAATCAAGTGATTCTCTCATTTATCATTTACACCAATCCTTTGTACAATGTACATATTATGAAACAAGGTGATATTAAAAGAGACATAATGAGTGATTTCTCAAGGAATTAAAGTGGGTAATTATTATTGCTATTGCCATTGCTATTCTTTTTTTTCTTCTTTTTTTTTTTTACAGAGTATTGATATTTGGTATTGTATTGGAATGGAAAAATTCTAGAATGAAAATAATTATCCCTTACGATTTACTCCCAGCTCCCATTTCCTCACACATACGTACAATATGTAATAATTATTATTGTGCACAATGCCCAAGTGTAACCCCAGCAGCCATGATGAATTGAGTACAGAGTACAGTAGCAATACAGATCTTTGTATTTTGTATTGTATTGTTTTGTGTTTCAAGAGTGGATAAGTTCATTCATGTCATGTCTACACTCTACATGCATAATTATCTCACAACGTGTCACTCAATTAATCAACTGTGTAAAAAAGTAATACAATATTGTTGAGTTAAACACGCTCAATTTGATACCTTAACCAAGTGCATTGAATTAGGAATTGAACATTGAGCATTGAAAATATACGTAAATACGTAAATAAGTAAAACCTAGTGTTGATTTTGTACTGAAAACAGTTTACAATGCACAAATTTTCCCACGATAACAAATTCTTCTGGGTAAGTTCCAATTCAACTCTGCAGTCTGCTTTGTTCCACAATAGTGAATTGTAATTGTAATAACCTGTTACTTGTTACTACATATTATTTTTGATGCAAGTGCAGGGATTTTTTCTTGAATAAAATTTGAATTAAACAGATGCACATCTGCATTTTTCAGTCTAAATTTTCTAGTCTCAGTCTCAGTCTAGAGTCTCGAATTGGCGAACAAGACTTATAATTATAAAATAAAATATTACCTCAACATGATCATGAAAACTAAATATTACATGATCTGGGTGCATTTTACCATAAAATTATCATAGGACTAATAACTAATGAAGTGCAGTTAAATCAGTCATTGATCAGTGATCACTGACCAATCCAAATTCCAAATGCAATAAAAAATTAGGATGAGGAGCATCTACCTTTCAGATTTAAAACCGCTATTGGAGCTTTAAACTTGGAACTTGAAACTTGGAAAGAGTACAAGTCCAAGTCCAACAACAATAACAATAGCAATATTAAAATGCAATAATAATCATATGTTTTAACGGTCATCTTGAGTCTCTAGTCTTGAGTTTTATTCTCATACCTCATCATAATTATTGTTATTACGATGCTCATTCTTTATTACTGTCCGTCTGTTCATTAGGAAGTTAGAAGCAGACCAAAGTTAAAAGCTGTTCTCCTGGATTTTGACAGGAAGGGAAAAATCATGAGCAAGTCAAGTCAACTCAAGTGAAGCCAAGTCAAGAGATTGGATTGAGACTCATTGTTCATTATTCGTAATTCCTAAGTATTGTATATAGTTAAGTTTAAATTGTCCATGTGGAAACCAAAGCTTAAACATTAAACATGCAAAGGCTCATTGGGCTTGTTTTAGCTATTATATTGGTTTATTAACTCTATGTACTGTACACTATACACCTATTAAATAAATACGTGTGTAGTCTGTACTCTGTATTGTACACTGTCATTTAAATTCATTTTTGCATTGAATTGAATCGGATATGGTATATGGTGTTTGGTGTTATATGTAGATTGCAAATTGCAGTATGTACACACAGTACACAGGTATACACTAGACACGGAATAAAGTAAACATATGAGTACTGTATTATTTATTACACATGTACTCTCTACACTGTACACTGTACATTGTACATACTGTGCTGTGGTTTGATGTTTGATCCATCTTCATCATTCTTCACTGTCAAAACAACCGTAAAGATTGCAGGTTAGGAGCTCATCACATCCTCCTCATATATGAAATAATACGTGTAATATGGATAATAATATTTCCCGAGCCCAATTCTCATATCCTCCACTAGACACTAGACACTAGATTCTAGACACAAAACTAAATACATAAAAAGCTCACGGAAAAATGACAGCGTTTAACTTCAACTTAACTTAACTTGACTGTTTTCGTGACATACCCTACTATATAACATGTATAATATATGAGTAAATTCTTATATATCAAATCCTGCTTGGTATTCTTTTGTTTGTATTCCGTACTCTTTGCATTTCGCATATTTTGTACTTTGTAGGACTTTTAGTCTTCTAAAACTGTACAGTAAATCATCAGAACATGCGTTTTTCTCCATAAAAACCAAACACCAAACACAGAACATGTAATATTTATGTGCATAATGAAGAAGAAAAAATATTTGTTTCCTCTTCACTCTTCGCTTTTCATGATCTTTCATTATAATATAAAATAATATAAAGTCATATCACTTCTCATACCTCATACCATAATATTTTTATACATAAAAAAACATTGCCCATAATAATAATAATCCATCACAGTACAAAATCTGAATTCCACCTTCATATTTTTATATAACATGACCGTGTAGTTTGTAGTTTAATGTTTAATGTGACTGTGCCATAATCCATGATACGAAAAAATACATAACAGATAACAGCACAATATATAATATAGCATGAGCATGATATAACACGAAACATGAAGTAATCATACGTAATCAGTAGCAGTCCTGATTACTCTTTTGATATCAACCCTTTCTAAGACCGGAAACACTTGAATAGTTCTTAGTTCTTGGCTCTTGCTTCTTCGCAACTGCACTTTGATAGTCACATGCCATTTTAGCGATATATAGCTATAATGTAGCATTATACTAGACACTAGACAATGCATATAGCTTATACATGTATCTAATTCTCTTATTCTCTAAAGGGCTCTGCTCATTTTCAAAGAATGATGATGACTCTCGTGTCTAATGGCTACACAAAAGAAAGACATGTAATAATAAAAAAAGAACAAGAAGAGTCGAGAGCCGAGAGTCCTCTCAGATAATATGTCCAAATACCAAATAGTAGGAAAATAATGCATGTACTTCATGCAATAATATACTTTGTGCGTTGTATTTTGTATCAGTACGAAAGAACAACAATGTTCAATGTTTAGTGTTTGTAGTGAAAACTGAAACAATGGGAACTTGATTAGGAAATTAGACTTGGAAAACGCTACACGGCAGGAATTTCTATGTATATTCTGCATTGTGTATTGTGTTGTATAAATAATAAATACCGACAAATATATAACAAATGTAGGAACAATCGTACTCCTCACGCAAAATATAAGGACAATTTATTTTTTATATACATATACTTGCACTTGATATTTCATGTTCACTTAGCTATGTTCGCAATGTCTTAGCATATTACATATATTACACAAAAAAAATTACAAAACATTTTGCTCCGTACATTTGCAAACTGTATGCGTATTTTCTGCCCCTATTGTATCTTGTACTGCTGATGGTAAAACATTGTCAGCTGTTGGATGTTGGAAGTTACTGGCTTTGGCTTTCGTCTCTTTATCTTTATCTTGTACCTTACGCAGTTTGCAATTATTGTTTTTGTTGTGTATTCTGTATTCTCTTGCTCTTGTTGGTTATCCATTTTACTACTCACTATTCAGTCCATTGCCTTTTCACCATTACCGTCAACATCAACATCATCATTGCCATCATCTTACCGCACCGCATCATATCAAAGAATATCATTTCACATCATATCTTTTCGTTTCATTTTATGTACTTCATTTCATATTATGATAGCAGAACCAATTGTATCAAATCACATCGTACATCGTAGTTCGTATCACATCATATCATCAACATCAAACTGAAATTCATGTGATACACTTAATCTGATATAGAGTATAATACGATATGAATGAAATGAAATGAATCGGCAGTAAACACCAGTCCAAAGTTATCCAACTCGAGTAAAGTTACTTAACAAGTTTTTTTCCGAGAAAACATACTACAGTGCATTGGATTTTGGATGTGTACACTACACACTACACACATTTATCAACGTATATTATAATATCGAATTTACTAGTTTGTAAGATAAACGAGAACAAAGTATATGGTACATGCAGGTCTACAACCAACAGTCAACAATCAAGAGTGCAGAGTCTACATAGATTTTAGAGTCTCGAGTCTAGACCACGTATTTTATCTATATTTTCAATCCTGCCAAAAGCACTCATTTGCAATTTACCATGATGATAATGATGTGATACATGTATGTTTGTATGTTTGTATGTGCAGTTCTATCAGAGTAAATGTACAAGCAGAAGAAGAAGAAGTAAAAGGCAATATAATATACGATATGTGTACAATTTACAATAGCAGTGGCTGCATCAGCAGCAATTGTTTTCAATTAAATGTTTTGTTCCGTATTCTCTCCCTATATATTTTGTAGTTTGTAGTTTGTGCAAACGAGTCCAAAGACTTTTCCAAGACAAGTTCAGTGTTCACACACTTTGATACATACCAAATACAAAATGTGAAATACGTTGAGACTTGAGACTCGAGACCAAATAATGAAAAACAAGAGGAGCAAAGAAACGATATAGGTTCTTTGTTAAAACCACTATATACAAATAAATACATGATAGATAATAGATACAGCCGACTACCGACTACCGACAAACAGAAACCTACAATATAATACTCACTTTAGAAAATATACAATATTATAGATACAACCCTCTTTCCAGTTTATCTACAAACACCAAATGCCAAATATCTACAACTATCCGTCTATCTGTATCAGCTTCATTTCACTTTCTAGGTCGTCAACTCCTCATTCTCTCGTTTCCACGAACTAGGAACTACGAGCTGCAAACTGCAAACGATCAAGAAGTTACAGAAAATGATTCCGAGGAAGAAAAGGATCCTCACTTCAATCTTCAATGTCCAATTTCAAATGCATGTATGTTTTGTGTAATCGTAAAGAGTAGATTTTAACCATGGTTTTTTCAATAGCAAATAGTAAAAGAAACAAAACTATGTATTCCAAATTCCAAATAACGATTCCAATTTCAATTCCAATTCGGCAAATGGCAAACTTTGACTTTGAATTGTTTCTTTACATTGCTTCTCTTTGCTTTGGTTTTTGCCCGTCCATGACGACAGACAGTGTACACTTTACATTGTACATAAAACACTATTGACTATACAGTAAAGTTAAAGATGTATATTGAATGTGTACAGAGAGGCTTGAGAAAAAGAACAAACAACAAGTTAATACGCTCCAACTCATAAAACCTTTGATGAAACTCCAACCTCAGTATGCCATTTGAAATTTAAAAGGTTCCGTATGCATCTACAATCTATAGTGTACAATGTACATTTAGGGTATTTACGAGTCACTACACCAGTCAATTCCCATATACGTTTACGTATTATTATTACTACGAGGAGATTTACAATGTACAATGTACAGTATAGAGGACAGACTACATATTACATATGAATCGTTCATATATATCCTATAATAATATGCAATGTACAATATACATTGTAAACTGTACAGTGCATATATAATATATACATGATTTTGCATGCTAATGTACAAGATGATGACGAATATTGCCTCAAGCAGATTTGGAGTTTTGCACTTTTGCAGTTTGTATTTAAATAGGTAGATTTTTCTATTCATAATTTCAAATTCCCGTTACTCTCTTACTTACTTACTTGCTTACTTACATGACTCTCAACTCTAAACTTCAAACTTCAAAGCTCATGATCTACCTATGTTTTCGTCTGCATATTTGTGCAGGTAGATTTGAAAGAAACACTCTTTCTTTATTTTTCCTCTCGTCCTTTGGCTTCATTCACTATGATTCCTTTTTGCTTGCCGTGTACTGTGTATTGTGTACTGTGTATTGTGTACTGTGTACGGTATTATATTTGCATCGATCAAATATGTATGTTTAACCTCTCATTTATATTATTTCCACAGTCGACAGTCCACAGCAGTCACTGTCACAGTCGAGCCAAAAGCCAAAGGAAAAGGAGCTAAGGAGACGGATCGAGGATCGAGTTGGAATATTAGTCAGCGAGAGAGAAATGGTCAGGCATACTAGTTCTAGTTCTCGTACTTTGCTTACAGATTAGTAATGGAAAGGAGTTAGAGTTGGAGATGATAAGCAGATTACAGATTGCAGATTGAGATCTACATGAATGATGTGTGCATGTAAAATGTAAAATCTTTCCTATAGCAAAGTTTTATTGCCATTACATCAAGAAAGAAATTGGCATATTGAAGACTGAGGATTGAAATTTGAAATATTGAGTATTCAGTATTCAGAATTTGGACTAACACAAATTAATAGAGGACTACAAACTACAAACTACAATTCACAATAAACAATGCTTGAGGATTGAGGATGATCCTAGTTTGCACCATACACAAAACATATTACATTACATTTATCAGTAGAGAGATGAGAGAAATTTTCAACTCGATTAGAGATAACACGCTCAACCAGATTCCAGTTTCTCCCATCTCATTTCCAATTTTTTCTCCTTGTTTAATACCTACAAATAGGTTATGAAGATTTCATGTGATATGATACCAAATCATAATCACAATCAATCTCAAATCTCAATACATAAGTACAGCCTACAATATCGTATAATACAGAATACAGGCCATATGTACGCTCTAAGCTGAATCACATACATCTGCGCAAACACTGCACTGTCAAACAAAATGAACAGAGCTTTTCATTTGGTATTGAGTATTGAGCATTGATTTGGACAACTTGAGACTTGTGACTCGAGACTCGAGAAACATGAATTTTCCTGATCTTATTCTTCCAAGATTCAAGATGTTCATTTTGTGTATTAAGTATATTGCGTTTTGAATGGTCACTCTTCACTCTTAACTTTTTACGCGTTACGCTTTACTCTTTGACTTTTATTGTAAATCTTAATAATCATAAAAAAGTATATTATCTGTTCTTACCATAAGAACCAAATCATCGACCAACGGAAATGAAACCAGAACAAGAATATATCAGAGAACAACCCATGAAAACCCATTTCTTTCTTTTTCTTTTGCTTTTTAAACAGTCACCCCCACCCACCTACTTAAGTAGATAGTCATACTTCATACTTCTCAAAACTTTCAATCAATCACCCGTCATCATAAAAAATATTATTATATTATATTACATTCGACATGTTGTTTGTATTTTGTGTGTCAATGTATAATGTATATCTATGATATTTTACATATTCTATTTTGTCTATTTTATTTTATACTACAAGCATTATTTATTATTTAAAGAAGAAGTGATCATTGCTCATCAGGATGATTTCCTTTTTATTATTTTCCTAATGTCAATAATAATTTTACTAGATGCTAGCTTTGATTTATTGCGTGGAGGATAATTTATTAAATATTAAATATTTTGTGTAGGTTGATCAACGATCATTGGTCATACTTACAGAAAACTGGATTTTGACTTTTAACTTTTGAATTTTTACACTCTCTCATTTCACACTAACTAGCTAAATAAATGAGCAATTGCAAGTGCCACCATCACCAAAAAAAACAAGTGTAAATAGTAAACAGCTAATACGTCTATGCACTTAAAATTATTATTATTATTATTATTGCGGAAAGATTTATATTGCATATATTATAAAAAATACAAAAAGCAAGTTTAGACTTTTGATATGATACTTTGATATGATACTTTGATCTTTGATTTCTAAAGACTAAGGACAGTTTTGCCTACTAATTTAGCACATCCATGTTACAGTTTCAATTAGTACTGGACTGGATTGGATTTTCAATGTCACTTACTATTTTTGAAATGGGATTAATTCTACTCACACTTTTATTTTTCGCACTCTCATCTTTTCTTTTGACTTTGTCGAATGGCGAATAATAAAAAGTAAACATCAATAATAATGAAAAGGAAAGTTCATTTCCATCTGTTAACAAAGAAAAAGATTTCAAAAAATATATCATCTATCAGAAAAACCTGTTGACTCTTTCTCCATTCTTGACTTTTGACATTCATAAAATAATTCTCATTCATTTTGAGTTGTGAGTTGTGAACAATCGATATAATAATAATATGATCAATGGTCATATTTTCATCACAAATGTTCTACAGACTGTAAAAAAATTAAAGATTGGAATTACAATGATAAAATCGCCCAGTGTTAATAATAAAGGACGTGCCAAATTTTGTTTTCGTACATGAATTAATAAATTTGATCCTCTTTCACTTTTATTGTGTTTTACCCTTTCGACTTTCGACTAATCTAGAATCTAGATGGTTACATGCAGTGTGTATTTTTCATCCTTGCTCGCTGTTGGATGGTATTGTTTCTATTGTCCTCTAATTGTTCAATTCTTTACTATTTATTTGATCCTTGCGACAATATGAGCGTGTGTGGTGTTAGATATATTAAATAAGATAGAAAGTAAATACATATAGATATCTTCAAATTATAAAATACACCACCCCGAAAGAAATTTACAAATCCTCCTAATTGTACTCGTAATTGTATCGTGTTGATAAAACTAATCTCGGAATAATCAAACAACGGCAGTATAAAGAATGCTAATGTGTTGTGAAAAGAAAGAGAAAAAAAATCCTGTTAATCTTTGACCTTAGACATTTCAAATCCTTAATTACAACGCCCTGTCTGTAGTCTGTTTCTTACATGTGTGTGCTTTGTTCCTATACGTTCAAACAAATCATGGATGTAGATCAGCCATACAAATATCATACAAAATATAATGTTCCTATAAGATACTCTACATATGAAATATGAGATATAATGCATAATTGTTTATTAAAATTATCATTATTATTATACTTGATATTATTTACTGGACTCTGGGCTTTGAACTGAATGAATGTATTTACATCTTGTATCAATGTGTGTGTCCGAATTCCAAATGTTAAAAGTTAAATGAGAATAAAATTCAATCTTTTATTTCACTGAACAATTATCCAGATCAAGTCCAATCAACATGACAAGTAACATAATATTATACAAAATGTACTCCTATACTTAGCTCCTATAGTATATAGTAATATAGTAGTCAATCCAAACAATCCAATCCAATGAATTTTGAATGCCGATCGCTAAAAATATTACAAAAACCCCTGTCATTCATCCTAATTTTTTCTCTTGAGCTGATCACTGATCATTAATAATAGTTGAGAGAGATAAGGATGTGAAAATCCTAATGCTCAATACTCACGCCAAATCAACTACATCCATCTCTAATCTCCACACATGAAGTATTTTATAACCATTAACCATTCCTTCCAACTACTAACTACATTTAATAACTCTAGGCTATAGTAATATTTTTTAACCTTTCAATGGCACTCTATACTCTATCTATAATCTGTATGATATATTTTAATACTTCTTTCCTATGTATGCATAAAGTAAAACTTATTATTATTTTCCCTTGCTAACCATTAATGTTAACTCAGTTAATATCTTTGTGTGGCTGTCCATCAGCTAAAGTTTAAAGTCTAAAAGTCCATGTCGATTTCATACGTGCATAACTAATCATAATCCTTATTACATATTATTATACTTTATACTGCTGTTCATGTTGAATGGCTGCCATTCTTTTTACAGTTTATACATATCAAGATAGCTGATGAACAAGAACATGAACATTGAAAATGAGCATGAACAGCAGGAAGTAATACGTACAACACGAGAATTAGCGTTAACATTAACATTGATCATTGAATTTAGACGAGTGTAGAAAAAAAATAGCTATCTGTTCATTTTTCATTCCTATTGTTCCCACTGTACCTATTTAATTACAATACATATCGGTAACTCTTAATATTATAATATCATATAATATACATATGCTGTGCATTGATCTTGATAAAGAATGTCTTACATTCTTGATTCTTGCAGTGAGAGTGAACAAGGTAGGTAGGTAGATAGATATATTATGATAATATTTCTTGTCAAGTCATTTGTTCACATTATCCACTCACTTGCATTTATTTAATACTCAAGACTTAACATTATCTGTAATTCTGCTCCGTAATGCAATTACGGACCATGTTGACTAGTGACTACCAAATAGCAAAGAGCAATGATAACTTACCGACATTTCTTCACTTCTGTACGCTGTAAAAGTCTGGTCAAGCTGGTTAAGTACACAAAAATACGGTTCCCACTCCACGTCCGGATGTTGGCCTGTGTACACAAACAAATGAATATTTGTGGTTTAATTTTGTAAATTATTATGTATACGATTCCACGTAAACTTGTTTACGCAATATGAATGAATTTATATTATGGTGTGCAGCACACACTGCTCATTCCAGCATAAAAATAAATTATAACATGTTGTATTGTATAATAATAAATAAAGCAAAAACAAAAATTTTTTTGAATTTTTTTTGAATTACCTCGAGGAGAATGACCGAAATTTATGTCTCTATCTGTAAATAGTAAATAGGAAAATAAGACAAGATACATTAATTAATTTTCATGGCAGTTTTCTTCTTTTCAACTGTACTGGTATTAGCATGAATAATGCTTCCTACTATATGATTTACAATAATATTCTCCGTAAGAAAATTCACATATATGCTTAATATATTATATATTATGCTATTTATGAATGATGTTTGTATAATATTATTATGCATGGATGATGTTTGTTCTGTGTAGTATGTTGTGTGGTATTTGGTATTTGAATTTTGAATCTGAATGCTTTTTACACATACATACATACATATATATGACATACCTTTGCAGATACAGATACCACAACAAAAATTCATTTCACAGCCAGCCACCAAAGTTAAAGTTGAAACTAACAGGATAGATCATGTGTGTTCAGATATTATGTATTATATTAAACAAAGGCATGAAATATGAAATGATATTCCATCCACATGGATTTTCACAGTAAAATGTCTTTAGGCCGTTTCTTGTTCTTGCTAAGTGATTCACACACATTCTCCTTAATGAAAAGCTCACAGAAAACAGAGAACCTCAAGACTCAAGACTCAAGACATGGAGAGAAAAAAACACTTAAGACTCACAAGTCACCAGAGACTCGAGACGACAATTACGATGACGATGCTGATGACTACGGATTTTAAGCTTGCAGTTTGAAGGCAAAGGTTATACATGCAAGTTCTACATTCTACATGTTATACCTTAGATTCTAGTATACTATTTCTAATTAGTTGATCCATGTTTAAAAGACTGAAGAAAAAGTACGGGGTAGACTATTCACCATTCATATTTTCATTTTTCACTGTACATAATTTCTCCATTCTCCATGGATTTCATTCTGAATTTGTAGATCTACATCATAAACTTGAAGTTTTCCTCCGTCTTTCCTAACTTATTCCACTCCTCAGAAATTTAGAATGAAAATATATTTATTCAAATCATTTGTCTCTATACTCCATACATAGTGTCTGTTGTATGTACGAATTCAACACACATGAGAAAAAGATTGTAAGGAAAAGAAAAGAGACGGATGAAAACTTGTACATTGTACATTCTTTTGCATTATTCATTCATTCTTAAAACTTAAACTCTACCTCGTTGTCTTTTCAACTAACAAATTCACAATTCATAAATTTAGTCATATTTTAGATGTGGGGTGCCATGCACTTTTCCAACTTTTGAGCTTTTAGCACTAGAAAATTTCAAAGTCATAGTCACATATTTACGATTGCATACATAATACATCATACATAATAGTGACTAACTTAAATTAGCACATTCACATTTACATTTTACATTAATTGCTTTCTTATGTGCGTGATTTCTGTGACTTTTTTCCACATGAGAATTGAGAATAGAATAAAGAATAAAAGAGGCCTAAAGTCTAAAGTAAAGTAACACTATGGAAATAATTTTTTTTCTTTTCTTTTTATTCATGGCTCAGTGCCACCCGCAGTACCTCTGACGAGTTACGACTTGAAATGTCCAATGTCCAACATATCTCTATCTCTATACGTTGTACATTTGTACAATCATGAATAAGTTGGTTTCTAGATATAAACGAGAATGTGGAAGCATAAGTTATATATATTATACACTTTACATGATAATACATAAAACAAACAAGATATGTTTTTTCTTGCTTTCTATAATTCGCTATAATTCCTTGGTTAATTCACAATCCACAATCTACCTTTACGCTTACGTTCAACAGTGTTGTCTTATGAAATATCAGTAAAGATATAACAGTGGTTTCTTCATCACTTCTCAAAGTTGATAGTGTAGATATAAGTATATATATACCAACTATATCTACATCTAACTACTATTACGTTTATTTAAAGTCGAGCCAAAAAAGATAATATGGATAATGGATAAACAAGCTCAGGAAAATAATCAAGAAATCACGCATATACAATGTACACTGTCATTTTTCTTATACAAAAAAGACAGAAATGACAAAACTCCTCATGTGCGATCATGATTATGATTATGATTACAACCAGTATACGTAATTTTTATCCCTATTACAAATGACAACTATTCTATTCTATTCTCTTCTAAATGGTTATTCTTGAATCTTGAATTGACAACTTTGTCATTCCATATTCCATTTTCTATGATTAAGTAAGAGTCTTAGTGTCTCGTGTCTAGTGTTTTTCTCCCTCTTAAATAGTTTATATCAGCCTTTAAACATTTACTTGGGTATTTAGTTAAGCGAGCAAAATGAAGTTGATGCACTATAATAATTCCTATTCACACACACAATAACTAGAATCCTCACACTTTACTTTATACAGTGTACACTTTACACTCTAGTCTCAGTACTCTAGTCTCTAGTGTGAAAGACAAGGAAGGAATTCATCATTCATCATTCATTATTCATAATTCATTATGTACGCAAGTAAAGATTGAAGGCAGGAAGATTTGGTAAACAAAACCCGAAAGGAATTCACCACTGTTGCCATTTTGCACAAACCAACTATGAATATTAATAAATCTATACAGTATACTCTATACAGTATTCAATTCAAGGTGGATACATACCCACCATTAGCACGAGTACCGAGTATCGAGTACCAAGTACCAGTGCTAGTGCTAGTGCCAGTGCCAGTCTCAATGACTTGAAATTTAAAACGGTTGCACATAATTGACAAAAAAGAAGGACATAAAATACTAAAGATGGTACGAGCAAGAAGCTAGAGGTGAGTGCGTATTTTTTATGCGTCTTGTACACTGCTCTCTAGTCACTAGTCACTATATTTACAAGTTAATTCAGCTATTTGAATAGAGAAAAGAACGGAGATTTGTATTTTGTATGGCTAATAATTACATAAGGAGGAATAACTGAATAAACAAACAACCGGACAAAGAAACAAAACGACATAGACAAAATGCAACAATAGTAAATAGCAAGTACAACCATTTTGTATTTTGAAGATTGTACATTGTATAATATTATTGTAATAAGAACACGAGCAAAATTTTCTACGCTATATAAAACGAGGAAGGATTTGAACTTGACTAGTCACCAGTAGATACATTTAATCACACAGGGTGTATCTAAAGTCTAAACTCTTAAGGGATTGAGAAATTCACAAATACTTGCTAGAACTGACTAACTACATAAAGTCATTGTCTGCCCGTAGTAAATAAGTACATTCTATACAGTACATAGTACACTGTACATTGTACATCGTGCGTTCTACATCGTACATAATACATAATTTTGTCATTTATAAAACACAGATTGTATAAAATATACAGTACAATGTAAAATAAACCAGGACCGTACATGTAAATCCCTTTTGCCTTTTGCGTAATACCTTAAATGTGATATGAAATGAAAATGTACCGTTTAACATTCAAAATTCAAAGGCCTGTACACTGTACACTCTACATATAACGTATATAATAAAAAATAATACATAATACTTTCTGAGGCTTAAAGATGTCTCATCATCATAATATACAAATATACGTAAGACGTACAAGAAAGAACATGGGCAATCATTATCATTCGGAAAAACTGCTTTCATGTACAATGTACATATTACATACCTGACTACATAATAGATAATCTCTGTACGTTGTATGCAGTATGTACTCTGTCATTTTGTATTTTGTACCTTACTCTATTGCAAAAATATTCACAATTCACACATAAGTAAACCTGATTCGCTATTCACATGGATTATCAAAATCATAATATACTGTCAAAACTTATGTAATTAAATCCCTTCATATTTCGTATTTCGTATTTTCACACCCACCTCCTTCAAGCTTCAAGCTCTCTACTCTATACTCTCCATTAGTTTGACTTTTGATTCAATGTATACTGTATACTGTAGGTATTAGGTATAGAGTATAAAATTTGGGCTTGTATTGTATGCTAAATTTTTGCAGAATTCCTGTACACTGTACACAAACTTCCTATTCAAGTTTTATTGCATACATTACGGAAGATATTGAGATGCATGAGACAAAATAAATTCAGATTCGTGATTCTGCATCTTGAATCTTGAATATTCGAGCATTCATATAGGCATGTATATTGAATAGAAAAAGATGAACTCATCTTCTTCTCCTCCTTCCACAACACACTGTTTAAAATGGAGGTACAATATAAAATATAATGAAAATAATAATGGTGATATGATGCGGATGCTGATAATAATGATGACGATCAATTGATAGGTAATAAAAAATCAAAACTCCCATCAAGATCTTCTTAGATGCATAATATAATATATTATAATATCCATTTCACACTTATACTCTATTCTCAATACTCATCACACATATAAGGTGTATTTCCAATTTGCAACTGTACAAAATATATAAAATCTAACGTTGAGATTTGAGAATTCTCAACCCTTCAAGTTAAATACTACTACTACATATTACTACTGCTACTGAAAACAGAAAAGAGTCATGTCTAAATATAAACAAGGCTGGTAATTACAAACGTGTATTAATATCACTATTGTAATTACATAAAAGGAGGATCGTGGAAGTTGCAAGTTAAAAAAGTGACTACTCATTCTCTATCTCACTCTCCATGTCTTTCTCACTCTTACAGATGCATAGGAACCATGCCTATTTTCAGAATCATGACAAAGCCTCACATCAACCACCAAGAATCAACAATCAACAATCGAGAATGAAGAACCAAGAATCAAGACAATGATTAATATCGGAAGAGAAAAAATGAAATAATTACTTGCATTTAAATGGTCACTTGTTAACTGAAAGATGAAAGATACAAGATACACCAATTGATAAACACTCTCAAGTCGTCACTACTAAATACTAAAATGTATTATGCACTACGAATTATATATTATATAGAACAGACTATACATAGACACTCTCCAAGGAAGTTGTATAAAAATTTACAACAATTACACGGCACAATAAATACACAATATACGAATATACAATACACTTACACAATTTATTTATCCAGATGAACAAAAAAACTGACAAAATTGATGGAAAACACACACAAGCTATATATGGAATCACTTAATTTGAAAACATGTAACCTCTTTCAAATCTCCCATTCACTCACTCTAGAACTCTAGAACTGTAGAAAAAACTATAAAAACAAATAAACAAACCAACTTGAATCTTCCAAACTCCAAACTTTATTCAAGGTAACACTCATTTATTTTAGAGTTTAGAGTTTAGTGGATCCACACAAGTAGAGACTTGGTCAATCACTCGTCACTAACAAAGGATCAAACTAGAGTGTTATCAAAATCCTTTTCAATTGTTAACACGTTTAGTTTGGTTTAGGATTTAGTTAGGAGGACAACTCCTCAAAATACTCAATGCTTAATATTCAATAGCCAACTCAAATTGAAAGTATGGAAATGAAATCAAGCAAAGCAACAACAGCAGAGGAGGAGTCTCGAGTCTCTCTGACTGTGCTCATCTCATTAAAACAACAATCCATATTAAAAATCGAAAATCGAGATTATTAAGATGAAGATATGCATAAAAAAATCCTTTTCCTTTTTTTTCTGTCCTTTTAAATAAACCCAATTGTGTGGATCTTATTTTCTCTTTCTATTTCATGCATGTATCATGTATGTATCTAAAATCTACATATGTAGTGGTGCAACAGGTAGCAATATGATTTCAACTTTTCAAGTCTAGTGTCTAGTATCTAGTAATAAACCACCAAGGAATATTTATATAGTAGTCCTCAGAGCTCAGAGCTGGTACAAGTTCAAGTACGAGTATTTTACCCATGAACCAGTATGAATGTCAACAATATCAAGATCCACATTTTATCAACAATCAGTATTTAGTATTTAGTACGCATTGTTGTTTGACTCTTGTACTCTATTTTAAACTGGTCGTGAATTTAGGATATTTGATATTTGAGCAGCATACACTGTATTATACTGTTTGCCCTGTGTATTGTACAATGTACATTGTACATTGTACAGTATGTCATTAGATATTATAGATATGAGACACTCGTCAGTCGTCTTTCATGTTTCATCTCTCTCTCTCTGTTATTTTTCCATTGTTTGTTCATTTATGCGCCTATGCAATTTCCTTGTTTCATCTTATCTTGTTTAATGTCTTATTATTTCACTTTATTTCAGTCGACTGGTCGACTGGTGTTCAACCTGTTTCTATTCAGAATTTCAGATCAATTTAATTCATAACTATAAAAAACCAAAGCTAAAACTAAAACTAAGACAAGAGAAAACATCCATTCGTCCATATATCCACAGGACACGACATGACATGACATTATATTACAAACACCAACATAATTGTACATTGTACACTGTACAGATTACAGATACACAGAGAGAGTTGTTCAGTGACATGTGTGATGTGTATAATATGGAATATGGATGGTGTCATAAAAAAGCGAGAAAAAACCTGAAACCTCGTCACTCCTTATTCCTTATATACAATGTACAATGAGAAATGTACCTAAATATTTTCCACAAGAACCTAGAGTTAAATTAAAAACTGCCGACCAAAATACACAGATGAGAGAAACAGAGACAACAACATTGATGATTGACGAATGTGTGCTACATTTACCTACTAAGAAAAAAAAGTGGAGAAGTGGCTATTGATATTGGCTATACCTAAACTCCAAACTCCAAACTAAATAAACCAGAGAGAAAATTCAACTCAATATTCAATATTCAAAATATCTAGGATTTAAATATTGGAAAGCAGATAAATTAAAAAATCTTGTTTATGACTTGTTAGTAATTATAAATATTAATCTTTATACTACATTTATAATAATAATTATACTTGTATTACTATTTGTATTACTCTGAGTAGGGGCTTGGACTTGGGCTTGGACTTGAGCTTGAACATTTGTTGTAGGGGACATGAATTCGAATTCACTTCCCGCGTCACTCCAATTCCAGTACAAGCTGTTGGCATTGCCAATGGTATTGGTATTTTTACTAGTGGTGGATGAAGGACTTTGGTTTTGACTTTGACTATTATGATTGAGATGAGGACGACGAAGGATTGAGGTGGATGTGGATGATGAGCAGGAATCTGTGACTGTATCATAGAAATGATTGGATTCACTGTCCATTTCTAGACTATCCACTAAATGTTCCATTCCCAGCTCTTGCATGGCTTCCAAAAAGGACTTGTCCCCTCTTCTTCCTCCTCTCCCGTTTTCCCGGTTCGTTTCAAAAAGTGTCAAATCCAAACTGTCAAGTTCGTTGTCCAACAGTTGTTGACGCAGAGCAGACGTGGAATTTAGATTTGAATTTGGATTGGACGAAGGGACGAGTCGACTGACTGGATTATTATTATAATTATGAGGAATGTGAACGGAACCACTGAATTTCATCTTGTCACATGGTAGTAATGATGACAGGGACAAGCCATTTGCCTGTGGTGATCTGGTCTCTTCACCCGTCGTCTTGGTTTTCGTGCTCGTTTCAACAATCGATGGATATTCCGAACCAGATTCACTATTCAAATCAATTTCACTCATACAATCCAAATCATAGTCACTCAGAAAGAAATCCACTGGCGGGCGCGAAGCATGATTATGATTTTGATTTGACACATTCACTTGGTTATCATTTTCATTATTATTATTATTATTATTATTATAATTATCACCTAAATTATTAATATTTTCACCCACTTGAGCTTGAGAAATTTCTCTCTTGCCTTCACTTTTAAAATCACAATCACTATTATTATTATTATTATTATTTTCACCATTAACACTCGTGCGAATAATAACACTGCCTGGCTGTTTTGTATGCTCCAAATTCCGGTTTTGATTCGGATTTTCGTCACTAATTAAAACCACAGTCGTAGTTCCATTCAGATTCAAACATTTCCTATCCATTTTCTCGGTTAAATTTCCACATGTAGAGTTCTCATCCTTTGGATCAACACTTGTTTTGGTTTTCCGTTTGGGTTTTACTATCCCGTCTTTTGTATTATTATTATTATTATTACTTGCAGATGCAGAAGCAGAGGAATCGTCTGGAATTTTCTGGGAAATTGTACACACAATAGCAGAATGTCCTCCTCTATTATTATTATTATTACAATTGGTATTTCGTCCACTTGCACTTGTACTTACACTTGTGTCAACACCACAAGTTTCCTTTTTGTTACTGTCACTGTTACTTCTTGTTGGAATTGGTATTTTGGACGTGGGCGGATTGGGATTCCATGTGTCAAGTCCTGAATCATGCCCATCCAAATCCAAATCATCTACTCCTTTTTTCCCACTCACACTGTTGTTACACTTACAACTGCAGTATTTAGAATCCTCACAATTTGTACAATAATAATTTTTCCGATTACTATTGTCACTGTTATTATTATTATTATTTCGTTTAGTATTGCAAAGTCTTGGTTTATTATGATTTATATGATAATTTTGATGGTCGGTGTCGGTATTATTATTATTGTGTTGATTTGAATTGATGTTGAGAAAGCTCAATTCGTCAGGGTATGGGGAAGATTCTCGACTGCCATATATGGAACTAGAGTAACCAGCAGTAGAGAGATCACGACCATTGCCAAAATCGAGATCGAGTGGAGATGGTGAGTTTGAGGACGAGTTTGCCACATGATCGTACAAATGTACACTATTACGACTATGACTACGGCTGTGACTGTCTGTCGCTGTCGCATGAAAACCAGTAGTAGTACAACTACCACCACTACGACTACTATTACTACTGCAGCTTGACGTTTTCGAGTGACAACTGGCACTCTGCTTGCTACTCTGACTCTGACTCTGGCTTCGTCTCAGCTGAACTACCTTTGGCTGAATTGCAATGTTGCCCGTGGACGTGGTGAATGTGGATGTACATGCAGAGTTACAATTAGCATTCCGCTTTGTATTGGTACTGATGTTTGTGTTGGGATTTGTATGAGCTACGACGCTGCATATTCTCTCTGGTTCATCGTAGTCGGCATAGTCGTCTTCGTCGTCACCCTGAGGTTTTTCACCCCCGGAAATAATGCCCAAGCCTATGCTAACAGGTCTCTTTGCCTTTCTACTACCACCACTCGTCTCTTGTATTCCCAATAGCTGACGCTTCTTTTCCACCTCTCCTTCTTTTCCTTCTTCTTTTTCTACCTGCTGCTTGTTCTTGTTGTTGTTCGTGTTCTTGCTATTCCACGACTGGTAATGCTGCTGTTGCGATTGTGACTGAGACTGGGAATAAGATAAACCTCGACCAACTTGTTTCATTCCTTCTTTGTCTTCCCCTACTGCCATCTTCTCTCTCGATACCATAACCGATGAAGCAGAGTCGTCTCTTTGTTTATTATATTTTTCAAATTCAACTTGTTCATTTCCCTCTTCATCTCTCTCACTGTTACTGTTATTATTATTATTCTTTTTGTTTAAATTACGTGGCAAGGGCATGGGTAATCGTCTATTCAGTGTATAACTTTGATGATTTTGTCGTGCATTACTAGTGAGTCGACCAGGAGGTTCTAGATCTGGATCTAAATCTAGAGCCAGGCCTAGACCGCTTAAATGACTCACACTGAAACTTCGACCCTGACTACGGAGTCCATTTTCAGACCTTCCGGAAAGAGTATTACTAGTACTATTACTATTTGAATTATTACTGTTACTACTACCACTACTGTAGTCTTGATAATTGATTCCTGATATTGCTTTATACACAGTCCGATGGGACTGGAACAGCTTGAAGGCTTTGTCCCATACAAAACGGAGCTTGAGATTCTTATTCGTATTCGTGACACACACCGGAACGTTCCGATCACTTTTACTAAGACCATCATTCACCATGGTTGAGCTGGTAGAAGTCGATGTGGATGTGGATGTGGATAAAGATAGAGAATTGGATTTGGATGCTGATGCTACTGTAGATGAATCAACTGGAACTCCTCCTGGAACCAGGGTATGCCGTCTCTTTGACGACGACAGTTTCAATTTCTTCTTCGAGTTACTGGAACTAGGTGAAATAAATCGGAATTCATTGGATGCATCCTCCATTTTTACTTTTTATTTATTTACTTGAGTATTATAGAGCTAAGACTGATTGTAAAAAATACGATAATAATGACCGTTGAGCTAGCTTCTTTACAGTGGATTTTTTATTATATATTTTATCTTTTATCCAACTCTTCAATTGCACATTGACTCATTCATTCATGCATGTATTTTGATTTAGGAAATGAATCAAGAATCAAGAATCAACTGGGATGATGATGTAACGAGAAGAGACAGAGACCGATTATCCTGGCAAGACGTGCGATTTGAAAAAACTTTTCCTATTCTTTGGTCATCTTCTACCATTATCCTTTTCTTCAGGAGCATCATCATTATTTTATATTATACTCTAGGACTTTAGGATGAGCATTGAGCATTGCGGATTTAAACGTTGCGATGGAGGATAAAAACAAGAGAACTACAATGAGCTACAATCTACGATGCAAAGAAGGAGAATACTTCCAGTTTTTGCATTAGCAATTTTTTCTAGGCGAATGACCGACTCGGCTCAGGCTCAAGTTGCACACGTACAAAATGAACATAAAACGTCTCTGTTTTTGTTTTACTATCGCCATGCAGCTAGTCCAACCTCAACTCTATTCAACGCTTTATTTTGCAAACCAAAAACAAAATATTATCATATTATTATATTATTTTTAAACGGTGTTTTTATATTTTTATTTCATGTTTCATAACCGTTTAGCCTTTTTTGGTTCTAATAATTGTTTTTTTTGCCGGAACCAAAACTCTAAACAATAATATTATTTTCACGGACGAAAAGGATTTTAATTCTTATATCTTCTTCTTCTCCTTCTTTTGTAATAATAATCTTGTGCTGTTTTTAGTAATCCTAATTGTGATTTTTTATTTATTAGGCAATCTCAGTGTCAATGAACAAAAAAACCCCAGACAACTTCACAATTTGATCATCAGACCTTTTATGTCTGTAGTTACGTTATTTGCTGTTCCGTGTACAACGTACAACGTAGGATTGAATAAAGTATTTTTTCACTTTGATTTTATAATTTTTGAATTATCATGAACATCATCACAACAGCATTATTTTGTGGATATTTTGTCACAATTTCCTTTTTAATCTTTCTTTTATTATTTCATCTTATTTTACAATTCGACATGTGTGTAGTGTGTAAGTTTCTCCGTATTGGCATTGGCAGTTCATTCGTTTCCCTTTTCAAATTTGAGCTTTGTAGTTTAGTTTCATGCTGAGCACCATAATATGATTTGAGGAAAAAACCAACGAGCAACCATCAGATGAATTATAAAGGTTCAGTAGCTCCAGTCAGTCAATTATAAAGGGTTCATCTATGACAATTGACAATAATGGAAAGTCAGTCAGTTTCTTTTATTCATTCAGAATTCAGTTACCTCTAGCTTAGCATTTGACTCCTCTCTCTCTCTCTTTTTACTTTTCAGACAAAATAGAGTAGACTTGTAATAATATATTAGATTTATTATGAGCATCTATTTATTTATTTTCCATTTAAAATCCTTCAACGGGACGGATTGGATAGGATAGAATTGGATTGAGCAGAGTATAAAATAAGTGCATGTCATGTATTATTCTTCACAACGAGACGACGATGATGATGAAGACTCTAAACTGTGACTAGATCCTGGATGTTGAATGTATAATGTTAAAGTTTAACAATGCTAGTAAAATTTTGTTATATCATTCCTTTTCACAACCTTCCGATCTATTCTTATTTATTCCCACTATCCTTGTAACAGCGTTCAAGTTGGTCCGTTGAACATTTCCACTCAATTCATTTAATTCAATTCAATTCATAATAAGTGTGCACGGAAGCATACACAGTACACGATACATGATACATTTACAGAGATATGTTACACACAACACACAACTAAATATTTCAATCTCTCCCAAGTTTCTGCTCACCACATGACGTTTCAATTATTTGCTCAAATCCCAAATCCAAAGATAATACAATGAATTTTCCTCTTGTTCTTCTCACAGCTTCAGCTCTATTTATTATAAGTAAAATATATTCTGAACCAATTCCAGTGGTAGTTGTAAACTTGCTACTTGAATACACAGAACTACACTATACACTATACACAACACTGTCGATGAGCATTGAACGTTGAGCATCTGCTCTCTTCATAAATGAACTGATTCACACACAAAAAAGCGACACTTTAACAATGGACTCATCTCTGTCCCATCTTATTACAAATCTTGATTTTTTTTCAACTCGGAATTATTATCTATTTTCTCTATCGTGGACACATTTGTCCGAGTTAGATTACGATTTATGTACAGGAGGAGACACAAACCAAATCAAACCAAGAGTCAAGCTTCCATTTTACACATGTAGTTGAAAGGAAAAAAACTATCTCGAGTCTAGAGTCTCGAGAGTAGAAGAATGGATGAAAAAAATATAGTAGTAGTAGGAAGAAAAAAGAATGGGATGCTTTTTTCCTATTCTTCTAGTGCTGCTGTTGCTGCAGTTCAAGTTCAGTCGCTCCAATTTCTTTTATTTCCGTCTTTATCCGTAGATTCTAGATTCTACAGATTTTCAAATGTGTGCAGTGTGCATACTGAATACAGATGGTTATACTTTATACTTTATATCAGTACTGGGATAATAATATTGAATCGAGTTTAGTTGTAGTGAAGTTTGTAGTTTGTCAACTGCATGTGTGCATTTCAGTCTAGAATCTTGAGTCTTGAGTCTTTACACAGAGAACAGAAAGAATGGAGAATGGAGAAACGGAGAGTTGGAAGAAGAAGAAGAAAATCAAGACGACGATTGAAAAGAACAACCAAAGCGTGAAATTGCCAGATTACATCGTATCCTCATTCCAAGGATTGATCAAGTAACTCCACTTCCAGTCTTAGATATACATAGAAATACGCACATGCATATGAATATCTTGTATTTGCACACTTTTTCTTCCTGTAGTTCCCAAACCAAACCGAAATTGCACTGTGGATTTATATTTATACTTTATACAGACGGATCTGTATACACTGTTCTATTTGTATTTAAGGAGGAAATGGAAAATATATTTCCTACACAGATTTCCACGTACACATAAAATGAGGCGACAAAGACAGGACACGGGAGAGAAAAACGGAAAATGGTCGAGTGTCTTGTATCTTGTATCTAGTGTCTAGTCTGTATAAAATACAACGGGGTAATATAGTGAGTGAGACTTCCACCTCATTCAACTCCACTTGAAGTGTAGTTCTGGTTCTAGTTCTAGTCAGCTTAAGGAGTAAATCTTTCTCTACTTCCGCTCACTCCTTCACTTTACTTCCTTTTACAATCTAACAAAACAGCACAACACAATACGCTACAAAACACAAAACACAAAACAACGTGTAACAGCAGCAATAATAATACTCTAAACTCCAAACTCTAAAGGAACAACTTAAACTTTTTCCCAGTCTTTTCTTCCACAGTTCCACAGTTCCATAGAGAAAGGATTTTGTCTCCTAGAGTGATGTAGTTATTTATTTATTTATTTCCACAACTCTATTCTTTTTTGTTCTACACTATCAAGTCCAAGTCCAACTTCAAGTCCAACTCCAAATCCGAATCGTGTATGTGTAGTCTCTTGAAATCCTCTTTCAAAACTGCATTCATTATGGCTTTAATACCCTCATGTTTGCAGTGTATCTAGTATCTAGAATCTAGATGTATTTTATATATTTATAAGCCCTGTATTTTGTATGTAGTATAATATTATTTATATCATGCGTGAACCTCCTTCTTTATTTACTACATGAGAGATAAAGCGAGTTTTCTTCTTCTTCTTGATCCTCTTCGTTATTGCATGTGATGCTGTGGTCGTTGTTCTTTCTGTGGATGCTGTTGATGTTGATGGGAGTTCCAGTTGATGGGCTCTTCGATTTATTCAGTATTGACTCACACTCACATTTAAACTTGAGACGCATCATCATCTATCTTGAATTTTGATAAGTAAGTGACAGTGGTCATTATGTTGGATGCTGGACGCTGTATTATACAAGTATACAAGTACAAGAACAAGTATAAATATGGTGAATATCTCTGTACTTTGTAGTTCTTCTTCACCACAAAAATACAAAATACAAAATGAAGAGAGGATATAGATAAGTCCACAACACTAATGAGTATAGTATGTATACGAATATACGCGTATTGTGTATCTAACACAGATAATAATTCTGTCTCTGAGATTTGTTGCTTCGTTTCCTTTTCAACTTGCACGTTGCATGAAACACTTACACTGTGATTTGAGTAAGAGTTTGAGATGTGGATTGAGCTTAAAGCAACTAACTAACTTGAGCTTCAAACTCACATGTGTTTTTTTGTCTCCTTTTCTTTCGTTTTTTTTGCTTTGTTTCTTACTTTTGGCTCTTTTCCTTTTTCCTTTTTTTCACTCAAGAAAATTGTCACCTGAACCAAAGACAAAAACAGAGGCAGAAGAACAAGACGGATGATGAGAAGAAATAAAGAGTTGTACGATGAAATGATTCAGTAACTAGTCTCGAGTCAAGTCGTTCAATGTTCAATATTTTCAGTTTTACTACCAACTTTTCGTATTCGTATTATTATTCAACACTCCTGTATAATGTACAACGTATAATGTATAATATATACGTGTTACACACAGAAACACAAACACCACAATAATAACAATAATAATAATAACAACAATAACAACAACACACATACACAGTTTGGCAGCTATCTCATAACTGAGCCAAGGCACTTGGACAAAAACACAGTTGACTGTTGATTTCTTTTGTTTTCCATACCATATACTCTACACTCTATACTCTATACTCGATGCTCGACACTCGATACAGTTCATATAGTTTGTAGTGTATAGTTTAGAGTTTAGAGTACATGGGGTGTACTATGACAATTATCGTTGATAGTTAATATAAAGGTATATTTCTCTCTTGAATGGTTTTTAATGTACCACGCGATAATGTATACTCTGTGCTCTATACCAGAAGATACAGTATCGTGTATAGTAGAAGGGAGTACACAAGTGAGTGTTCGAATCTCTAAGATTGAAGATTGAAGATGCACGTTAAAATTCTCCCAACCTTATCCTCAGCTATAGTGTGTAGAGTGTACAAGTAGGAATTGACGAGACACAATACAACAAGAGTAGCCAGCACCACAACATAAGAAAACACACTACACCAAACACCCCGTGACACACTTCCAAAAATCTATACTCGTAAGTATATGCGTACACTATATTATATTATATTATCTGTAGTCTGTAGTCTGTACACTAGTGTATTACGCACAGGCACATGTATTGGATCTACAAAGTACACACCAAAAAATTGCAGTGCACTTCACTCACAACTTGGAATACAAATGCTCTGCTCGATGCTCGTATTCAAGCTGGTACTGATACTGATACTGTTACTGATATTTGAGCAATATTTTACGAGCGGAGGCAAAATGTAATAAGGATAATGATAATCATAACAATGCATTCCAAATTTTAGCTTCTAACTGACTGAGGGCTGAGTAAAGAGTAAAGAGAGAGAGAGAGAGAGAGTAAAATTGCAATTCCTCTGCTCCATCCTCCACCCAAGAAAAATAACGAACAGTCAACTTGTTCAGCGTAGACAAAACAAATTTATTGGGACGTTCATACTCTTATATACGTAAAATGAATTATGTTAGAATTCACTGACTAAAATAAATATT
Source organism: Sminthurinus aureus (assembly GCA_034698265.1). Classification (NCBI taxonomy): domain Eukaryota; kingdom Metazoa; phylum Arthropoda; class Collembola; order Symphypleona; family Katiannidae; genus Sminthurinus; species Sminthurinus aureus. The sequence goes on from JAQGBH010000216.1 coordinate 33,172, forward strand.
AGTCGTAAGAAATATGTATGTAGATAGTTGAACTGTTGAAATATCTGCAAGAAAAAGAGAGTGTATAAAATTGATCCAACGATCAGCGATCCTTCCTGTCTAATATCTAATGTCTAATGAAATAATATATATAGGAGACAGCAGAGAAGAGTAAACACAGGACGAAAAAGACTGACGATTTCTGCTGATCCAAGCACCTTCTCCTACTTTACTCAATACTCACTATCCATGTGTCTTGAGACTTGAGTCTTGAGTTTTGAATCTTGAATTCAAAGTTGACGTTGATGCTGAGTCTCTGTGACTCCAATAAAAATGTAATGTCGTGGAGATTGTGACTAGTGACTACACACTAGATACTAGGCACTAGACACAAGAAAAGAATGGAATATAATAATGTAATGTAATATCCGAACACATTACTTCATGGCATGGTACTGGCGAGCTCTCAGACCTCAAGTCTTTTCTTTAATCTCTCTCTCTCTCTCTCTCTCTTTGCTTCTTTAGTTTGATGGGTTTATGCTGGGTTGTTGGTGTTCTGTGGACCTTCTTAGCATATTCCAAAAAAGAATCAGAATCAGAACCAGAACCAGAATCATCAAACATTCAAACATAGTCGGTCCTATCCTATTGTATGTAGTATATACACTGTGGTTCAAGTTAAAACATGGACATTATAAGGTGAAGATCGTACGAGAGTACCAGAAAGACAGAGAGAGAGAGAGAGCAAACCCCCGTACCATTTTATCATATCATATTATGTAGATACTTTGCATTTATACTTTATAAATTTACATCATGTTATTGTTACTTCTCTATTATCACTATCCATAATATGGAGTATGGACTATAGAAAACACGAGTAGAGTGTAAAGTATATAACAATAGTGTATAGTGAACCCTATGTACTATGCACATCTTTTCCTTCATCATAGCACAATACAATAATAATATCACACTATTAGTCTTAAAGGTACGAGCCGTGATTTGTAATATTATGAATCACACACATATGGTATACTGTAAAAGGTATATCATCATCAACATAATCGTCATCGTGTGCATATTTTTTCCTGTATCAACATACATTAAAGTGCACATTAAACATAAATTTATAAGGAGTCTCACGTAGCCTACACTCTACACTCTACACTTTTCACCTATACAGAACGTTCCGTACACTCTACACTATAAATTACATTCATGTACATTGTACATAGATTTAAAATACATATCGTCAGCAGCATCAGCATCAACATCGTCATCACAGAATACATTAATATCCATCTACTAAATGCACACACACTATGTATATTTCTCTATTGTATATTGTACATATTTTGTGCAGATCACTGCATAGTCGTATCAATATATAATGCAATGTAAAATATAATGTACTGTAATATTATAATATATTATATTAGAAGTAAGAAGCCACACCACACCACACACCACTCGTTCCTCCACTTGTAAATACATAAATGTATAAACACATAAACAGCCTTGCCTTACGGCTCTTGGTCATACCAAATACCAAATCCCAAATGACCAACCACTACTCTACATACAATGCATATTTACATTTCCTTAGTACTTTGTACATACAACATACAGGGCACAGGGCAATTGTATTGTACATATATTCTAACACACGTCTCCAGTCTCTTTCTCAAATTTGAATTCAATAGTAGGCGTACGTATGTAGAATGTCGAAGAAGAGGAAAGAAAAAATCACTAGTTCAGCATCAGCATCAACACTGCCAATCTCCAATCTACAAACTACAATGTTCAATGGCAATGGCAGTGGAAAGAGTAAAGAGTTTGTAGTTTCTAGTCATCAAATGGAAAACCAATTTAAGTACTTGATATTTGATTCTTGATTGTTGATTCTTGTTGATACATAGTTTTTTTGCACTTTTTTTTACATTTGCATTGTCGTCGTTGTCTTCGTTGTTGTCCCTCTTGCTCTTTGACAATACACCATACAATTTGTCTTTTGTGCCAGCTCCGCTGGCCATTGTCCATTGTACAAATACTTGAGCGTAAAAAGATATAAATGTACAGTTTACACGTTAAAATGATGAGGCTAACAAGCCAAAAGTCGATAGAACTCGGTAGGTAGTAGGTACCTTCTTCATAGTATACTATATTATTATTATTATTATTATTCCTGCACCCTCCCATTACATTATTTACAACAAATATATTTTATATTTTATAGATGGATGAATTACTTTGAGCGACAACGACATGTTTTATACCATTACAATATCAAATAATAAACAACTAATCATTGGCTAAAATGACCAATCTGCAAAAAAAACATGAAGAAACAAGAGAAAAGCGACAAGCCAAGCCAAGAGAAGACAAGATGTATCCTTCATATTTTATGCTCGCTGCTCGATATCCTCGAATAGCTATGGGTTATAGGTATATGCACAATACACACATCTGACAATAACCAGTAACCAGTATTTACAAATAACAAATACATCATACATCTTTACTTTTTATTTCATATTGCAGAATCAGCATCAGCATCGTCATAATGTTTGATGCTCAGCACCAACAACGAGCACCAATATTATTCGTTAAATATTGCCAACAACTACAATATGGGAAATTTGCAAAAAAAAATCATATTTGTCATGTAGCACCCATCTCCAATGTCTCATGTCTAATGCCTACGATAGCAAATAAATCTGAAATGAAAAAATCGCTGTAGGGTACAACGGTTTCCTTTTCTTATTCTTATTTTTACCCCAACGCACAAAAAATTATACAATAAAACTTTATAGTCAAAACAGACTCTTTATTAAAAAAAAATAACGAGTATGTTATTGTTTATACGCACGCATATTACTGAACACTGAACTGAATTGAACTGCTTTGTGCATTACATAAGAGAGAGAATAAGGAGAAGACGCAATTTCCCATTCAAATTTCCATTTTATGGTATGGGCAAGGAGATGAATATAGTGAGTAGAAAATAGTGTACACTGTACAGTGTACAGTGAACAGTCGTGTATTTGGTATTTGTTGGGTGGACTCGGATATTTAGCTAAATGAATCACCGTTCCTCTCTTAAACATTACAATAGAATACAGTACAGTACAGTATCATATGTATACACTATACACAGTGCACAATATTATCTTAAGCTGTTTCTTGTAAATTGTAAAATATTGCTATGTAAAATAATATAGGAACATCTCTCACTCCTTCAAACCAGAGTCATAAAGTTATGTGTCTTTCCCAACAAGGCATTTTAAATACTGTACATATTTTTTCTCCATCTTCCGTACTCCATACTCGATAGATTTTGTGTTGAAAAAGGAGAGGAGTTTTAAGTAAGGAGTTGATAAGAGACATTGCAATATATATTACCAGATACTAGAAGGATACTAGATGGATAAATCTACGTTATGTAGTATATATGTTATGTCAATGCTGCGCTTATCTATTATCTGTACTATTACATTACATTACACATCACACTCTTGTAAAACACGAATGGACTTTAGCTCTGAACTCTGAACACTGAATTCTAAAATTCACATTATGGGACCAGCCTATCTATCTATCTATACTAACTACTAACTACCAACCAAACCAACAGCCAACCCACTGTATTACATTCTACATTCTACACACCACAATTAAATAATAATGACCATAGTTGTAAATTTAAATTGTAATACTTAATAACATAGTCTGCGTTCATATAAAAAAGTATGGTACATCCACTCGACAGTCGACACGAGTCGACTTTATGAATAAACTAGAACTAGAACTAGAGTTAGAATTAGAACCAGAAATACCAAAACTAGAGTAAACACATAGTAAAATATAAAAAGAAAACTCGGTAATAGTGTTCAAATCTATTAACTAGTTGTTAAAAGAGCCGACCGACAACCGACTCAAGTATGAAACCAAACCATACCAAAAATATGAGTAGCCTGTAGCCTTTTTTATACCAAGTAAAAATACAGACTACGGAATACGGAATATGGAATACATAACTCATAATTCATGGATCACGTCTTACAAGTTTGGTTGGTTTTGAGTTTAGAGTTTGGATGCTACTCTGTTTGACATAGTGCACGAGATAAAATACATAATATAATACGAGCCCTCAAACCAAACCAAACCACAGAAAAAGTTGTGTGCACCTGATGTAGTAAAATCATAGAAAAGTAACCAACAGCAGAAAGCATTCTGCATTGGATTGGCATTGTCATATTTCATATTGTAGATGACTGTGCAACTGTACCTATGTCTGTCTGTCTATGTACTGTACCTTCAATCTGTACTGAATAATGAGGCTACTACTGAAAATCAGAAGAGTCCAAAAGAATCCAAAAGAAAACTAAAATAGTACATCATTCATTCAAAAACGTACGATGAGGTAACCGTCATATACATCCATGTGTAGAACGTAGAGATGGAAAGATACATATGTGCGTAAAATTTACACACTAAACACGCTCGTTCATCGTTCACTCTACTCTACAGCTGAGATTGTTGTTAAATTTCTACTGTGAGCTTTGAGCCATTCATCTTCCAACTATTACTTAAAATGTAAAAAAAGTCAGCAAATATACACACATAAATGTATCATATATAATTTACAGAGTGCAGAGTACACAGTACACAGAGACGATGAATGGCAGACAATATGAAACATGAAATAAACCGTCAACGTAACTCATACCATACACCATGCATATCATGCACCATGCAGCTACTTTGATTTCATTTCATGCATTCATGTATGCACTATGTAGTGCAAAATTGTCTTGTACGATGTACGATATGATGAACGATATCTTTCTCATACATGTGATTCATTTTTTTCATCCACATCTTTCTTTGCCGTTGTTCCAAGTTGAAGTTGGAAAAATTAAGGTTAGGACGGTAAAGTTAGAACTATATTACCCTCGTACCTCGTACATTAACTGAATGCAGTCTACACTCTGTAGTCTATAGTCTATTACCTAATATAATGGTAATCAAATTATGGAAGTACAGTAACCTTATTGCTAGTGTCTGTGTAATATGTAATATGAATGCACATAATAAATACGCAGAAGATGCACGATGCACACCACACCACACAGCAAATAATAATACATCGATAAAAAGAAGATGAAGCATCAGACTATAAGACGAGGTACTAAACCATACTTCACGACTACCAACTACAAGCCATTACAAAAGGATGAATGAAAGAATGAATGAATGAATGAATGAAGAAATGATAAAAAAAAGTTATAATAATAAAGATGACCATAGCATTCCTACAAACTTCATCATCATCATCGTGCACATCGCCACCATAATCCATAATATAATTCGTCTTATTATGTTATTATTATACCATCATCATCTTTATCACCAAAGCATGTAGAATCTAGAATATAGAATGTAGAGACTCTTCATTTTCCAACCCAAAATTCAGGTAAAAATAAGACCTTCTAACTTGTAAACAATAAACAAAAAAGTAATAGTAAAGGTAATAACAATAATAATAACAGTGATGAGCGTAATAGCTAATAACCGTTATAAGTTATAATCATGGTAAAAAAAACTTTTACATTGTACATTTCACATTCTACCTTATACCTTACACATGATCATCAACATTCAATTTTCAGCTTCAAACTTTCATGCATGTCCTCATATCTCATACCTCATACAATGTCTTGTGCGTTCACACACAATAAAAACAAAAATAGTCTGGTACCACACTATTTTTTGTAGTACGTAATAACCCTATTAATAATATTGATCTTGAGTCTTGAATCTTTCATCTCAGTCCATCAGTCCATTTCATAAAACCAAATTATCATAACCATAACAGCCTGACTGTCTGACAGACTGAGGGACAACTCAACTCTACTAGCGACCAACAAGAAGAAAAATATAAAAAGAGCAGTAGTCAATTCAAAAAATAACAATAACATCCATACATTTTAGTATAAAGTATAGAATGTAGTTATATCTAGTGTCTAGTGACACTGTAAAAGAAAAGTAATACATAAGAACGACAGCTAGCAGTTTTGCACATCATCAACCGCCATCGCTATCCATCTGTTGAAAGAGAGCGAGAGATTCTCAAATGGAACCTTCAAATGGAGAGTGGTACAAAAATATATTAAATGCAAACAATTCAACATCCTATGCGTTGCGTGTCGAGAAGGATAAAAAAGGAAAAGAGGAAAAAAACGTAGCTTGTTTCTTGACTGGACAACTCTTCAAACTTGTAGTTTGTACTTTGTACTTAGTACTTAGAACTCAGAAGTAAATGGACAAAATGTAATGTATAATAATATACAGCACATTTGAGTTTTGTGTTTGAATAAACTAGAGGAAAAAAGCATTTGAACAACTTTTGGTATATTTATTTGTATAACCTCAGTCTCAAGTATGTGTACAGTATACTGGACCATGATAATAATAATAGTAGTAATACGTAATCATATGTGTGTCCTTCACTCTTCACTCTCGTCCATTTTTTCAAATGGATAAATGGATGGATAGTGGACAGTGGACATCAAAGGAGAAAATGTTGAAAAGCAACAGCAGCAGCAGTTGGAGATGATTGCAGTCCATAACAATAACCCATCCATTTGACACACGCTTTTCAGACCAAGATTCACGTAATCGACTCAAGACATTTTTAGTCCTTTCCCGTCTCCTCTCTCTCTCTCTCAATGTGTGTTCTTCATTTTTCCTTTTCTTTATGGGCGCCACACACAACGTATTTTTTATCTATCGCCAAAAAAGTGACCCGAAAGAAAGTCGTGAACGAATGACAAAAAACTGTGCATACATCATATTACATAGAATCGAGCATTGAGCATTGAGCATATTAGATATTAGCCTCTCGCCATTCTTAGAATCTTTCCTCTCTCTCTCTTGGGAAACTTATCTCGTATCCTACGTTATTTGATATGATTCCAGTGCTAGTGCTTGCTTTCAAAACTAGAAAACTAGCTAGCTGTGAGCATTTGAGCTTTGAGCTACTAAGTTTTCTCAAGAAAAGATATCGGAAGATATCCCGCTATCATATTCATAGTCCTATACTAAATATAAGACACATGCACAATGCACATTCTTGAGGAAAACGGATATTTTGGTATACGTTTATAGAAGATGGAACATTTAAGACGACGTCCGAAGAGGAGCACATGGGGTTTGATTCATAACATTTATGTGATTTGAGAACGTGGATTACCATAAAATACAAGTTTAGCCAATGATATATTCGTATATGTCGCACTTGGACAATTTACAGTCCTAATATTGCGTAATAAGCCGTATCACGTAGACTTTGACGTGAGGCTATTCCTATTTCTATTCCTATTCAGAATTCCGCTTTCTTATATTCACTATTCATCCAATAAAGTACCGAGTATTTAAAACGACATTAATATTAAGCATTATACAAACAAAACTACACCATATATAGAGTTCAACTTGTATAATATTTCATGAATCTTTTAAATCTTCATTCATCTCTCCCATTCATCCCTTTCCTGTATTCTCTACTCTCATATTTATTGTGCGTGATGTAAAGCTGAAAAAGTATAAAAGACATATAATATATGTCATCTAATATAATAATAAAGTTCACTTCTTATTTCTTATATATACAGATTTAACACTTTCATTCATCTCTTCATAACTCCGCCGACTCGATTCTGTTGCCTCTAGTTTTTAGTAAGTATTACAGAACAGGTGGAAAAAGTAACAAGTAACAAAACTACAGATAGTGGATTATTTATAAAATACTAAATACTAAAATATTTTACATCTGCCTTCTGTGTATTGAGTATTGTGCTTATTGCTATCTAAACCATAAAATTGAAAACAAATATGCTCAATAAAGTCTGCAACCTACTTTAAAACCCATCTTTTTAATTAAAAGGACTTTTTATATATAAATGTCTGCGGTTTTTAGTACAGTTAATGCAGTTTTTGTGGGTGTGTATTTTGTGTGCATCTGCACTATTATTCATTCATTCATTCATTCTCTTATTTACTTAAAACACAAAAGTCAAAAGTAGTACAGGCTTTCTGCCATAAAACATAGTGTATAGAGTTTAGAGGACGATGGAATTTATGTAGAATCAACATTATTATTATGAATATTTATGTGTAGAAAAAATGATGTGGAAAAAGTATTACGCATTTTAATCCACACACAGCACACATCAAAAACATGAGTATAGCGTACAGCGTACAGACTATACATGTTTTTAATTAAATGCAATGCATGTGCTCGATAGTCCATCGCCTAAGAAAGAGGAGAAAAAAACGCATCAACCATCAACAATAACAAAAGTAGCTGCTAATATTATGAGAAAAAAAGGCACATGACTGGCAATTTGACCACCTGAGCATTGAACATTGAGCATACTGAATACTTGCTAGTTAGTACTGAATACAAAAATACTTGGTCTTTTATTCCTCTTACAATGCATAAATTCACATTTCCTATTCACATTCATATTCATATTCATGTACAATATAATACAGATAGTAATATTAGCATCATAGAAAAATGATTGCAGTATACAGTGTGTGTTTGATGTTTGATGGCTGTTGTTTGGACAGGGGAAAAAAGAGAAAAATATGGGTGATTAAGGTACTAGGGAATTAGGAAGTTTTCCAACGTCCAACTTCCATCAAGCAAGAACAAGATTCAACATTTCATTCAAACAAATGAATAAATGAATGAATAAATACAAGAAACCTACAAAGGACTCTGCCATAAAAGGCAAAGGGGGGCAAAGCCTAGACAAGTTCAAGATCATCATTTATATCATTTTGGCAATCCGCTTTTTTACACACATATCAATACACAATACACACACTTTTTTATGTACAGTGTATACATATGTCTAGCATATACGTGTAAATGAAACGTCAGTTCCTCTTTGATTCATATTAAATACAAAATACAAAACACAAAAACACGACACATTCTTAATTGCTCCATGACAAAATACAGGCAATAAATATTTCACAATTCCATTTGGATTACATCTATCTAATCTCTACAGTGTAGAGTCCACACAGTCAAATCTGAACTGGAATTTTCTTAATTGTCTTCCTGTCGATAGACACGGAATACAGATATTTTGTGTACAAGTTTATTCGACTCTTCAATAACTTGTATACAATTTGGAGAGTGCCAATCAACATCAATAACATCAACATCATAGTTATCAGGATTCACACTCTCGGAAGAAAATTTAAAACTACTTAAAACTTGCTCATCATTATCTCGAATCTCTAGTAAACCTTAAACGGCAAACTCAAACTCCAGAAGTACTTGACAACTTGTATAAATTCTTACTTTGAACTCCATTGAAACTATTCAAGTGCCATTGAAGCTTATTATTATTAATACTAAGTTTGAATTGCAAACAGTGGTAGATTGTAGAGTTTCTTTGAATCATTTCTAGCTGAATCTTAAACCTTTCTGTCCTTCAGTTGTCCATCTTTCTGGATTCTGGATTTTCTAACACTTGGACCATTTTAATAATACTGCTATAATTAAAATCCAACTCCAAACTCCAAACATCAGAAAGTAAAACTAAGATTGAAATGAAAATTATGGATGCATAATTAATCCTCATTACTGACAATAATCCAGTCATTAATTCAAAATAGGTTTGTTGTTTGTTGTGAAAGATATTCCTTACTCCTTCCACTAAACACATTCAATATTCACCTGGGTCATTAGACTTGAATAATTTCGTATGATAATGAATAATTGTCGAAACTTAATCATTTGAAAATCTTAAACTCAAATACTATTGTAGCAACACACAGACAAAACATGAGACGCTGGTGAAGACAAAATACTCGAGACTCGAGACAGAGAGACCCATTTCTGCTTGTAAAGTTTGTTGTCCGCATTTATTTAGTACTGAGCGGCACCATCAAAAAATTTACATCGAGAGAAACGGTTATAGCATTTCCCTTTCACAAAGTATAATATAATCTGCATGTGTATTGTGTACTAGTATTGTGGATGCATACATAAATAAACACAATATGCATCACTCGTCTTCGTCTTCTTCTTGTACTTGTGCACTTGTACTTAACTTACTTTTAAATACTTGAATCTTGAATCAAACACAACACAAAGCATGATGAGATGATGATGGTTCAACGTTCAGCGTTCAATTTCCAATGTTCATTGTGTAAATGGTGAGAATGTGCTAATGGATCACAAACATTCAGGGCCGCTTAGTAAAAACACTAGACTCTTGATTCTAGACTCTAGACAAGCTGATACATAGTAAACAAAACTACTTTTCATCCCAACCATCAACCTCTCATACACATACGTCTGTATCTTTCACCCACTCCCACGCGCCAATATACAATATATACAAGAGTATACAATGTACAATATAAATATGACGAGTGAACTGGTACAACATGAAACGTGGAAAGTGCTTGGTTTGCTTCGCAGATTGGATTGCTCTGCATCACAAAAAACGAACAAGCACAAGAAGAGGAATGAAACTCAAAGAACTCAAAGAAGACCAAGCGGAATGGTGTAAAGTACATGTGAAAAAGGAAAGGCCGAATTCATGTATCATGTACTCGTGCAAAATGAAATGAGGAAATTTTCACATTATCTACACCTGGCAGCAGTCTCATCTTAATTCTCTCTCTGCTTCTTCTTTATTCCATGATAGAGAATAGGAACATGTGGATATCAAAACTTGCTAAATGTTAAATATATCTCACTGTTCTCACCCATAGATCCAACAGAAAGGGATCGCACATTGAAATTTATAACACATGTAAAATGCAGAATGTAAAGATATATCTACTCCTACTATATAGAGACTAGAGACTCGAGTGATATTTCTTTTGCGTGAGAGATAGATCAAGATACATACAGAGACAGAGACAGAGAGAGCCGCACTATATGGAATTCATTCTTCATCATTTGCAGTCCACTCACACAAAACCGCCACACATGTACAATCTACAATCTACAGTGTCTAGTGTCTACAGAACTAAACTCATCCCTTGTCATCCGAAGTGTAAGCTGGATCGAACGTGCATAGAACATAGGTACTGCACGTAAATATATGTATAGGCAGAGATACAGATACCTGGACAGTTCTTGTTTCATGGTGGGAAACTGTAGAATGTAGAAAACTCTCACAGTTTAAGTTGTAGGGAGTGACACACATTTACATGTATATTTTACATTTTATATCTATTATATTATGACATTAAGACAACACACAAGTCCATGCATTTACAATTTAGAATTTAGAATTCAGACGAAAGCTGTGTACATTGCATATACATAAAAATGTAGCAGACCAACCCAATCTCATTGTCAAGAACAGAACAGGATTTTTACACATCTATTTTCCTCTTCATCCTTCCAGCTACAATAAATAACTATACGCCCAATCATGTTTATAAAGTGTGTCTATGAGTATTTTGAATATATCCCTAGCATACATGTACTGGTACTATATCCTCTATCTATAATCTATAGTGTTCCAGTGTTCAAGTGTTCAAGTGTGTCGTGTTGTGGAATCGGAGTGGGAGTGAGAGTCAGAGTGCTGGAAATTGGAATTGGAATTTGAGGAGAGCAAAAAAATGTCATATTTCATATTTGCAAATATATTTCTCTTTCACCATGAGACACAAAGAGTATATATAGTATACAGTTTGCAGTCTGATCTCGAGCAGGACTCGCGAAAAACCACAAATCAAACACGCACAGTATTACCAACGGAATACGGAATACATATCACTACTCACTGTACCACAGGCTTTCTCTCCCAGAAATAAAATGTGGATAAGGTGCCATGTGACTCTTGCAACAATTTCATCATCTTTTCTCCTTCTTTTTCTTTTCTTCTTCTCCATTTTCCACCCACATGTGCGGATTGGATTGGATATTGGATGGTGGATGTTACATGGAAAAAGGAGAATAAAATGAAACCCAGTTGAAACCGAGTTGATATATTTATTACATTTCCTGTGTTGTCACCGTTTGAATATGTGGATACTTGACACAAAGATGAAGCACTGTAAATTGTACAACACATTTTTGAAATTTCAAAAGACAATAGTTCAAAACAGTGTAAAAATATCTGTAAGAATATTTTTGGAATATTATTGTACTACTGCGTTGCTTGTCTCTTGTCTCCATAAGCGGAAAATACTTCTCCCTTTTATCAGTTATGTTATGGAAAATTAAAAATGTTCAGTATTTGTCCTCTGTTTGTCAATGATATGTGATACTGTTATTATTATTATTATTGTTCACCATTCAGATTAGGATGTATGTAGAATGTACACTAAGATTTAAAACACAAGATAAGATAAGATTATTATACAGTGTATCATAGTGTGAAAATAAAAATAAAACTAAAACTAAAGATTCAAGTTTCCATTGATCATTTAAACATTTGTATGAATGTGATTTGTGACTGTGCATGAATATTTTGTACACACAGAACTATTCAAGTCTCAAGTCGTGATGGATATTTTGCATGGCTTTGTATACAGTGTAAAGTGTATAGCGTGTAGTAGTCAAGTCGGCAGACGATGAAAAGATTGAGAGAGAAAACCAAAACCAACAGAACAGCAAAACCAAGACGGCAAAGGCAGAGAAGAGCAAATAGATCCAAATGTAAAATCCTCCTTTTCCTCAACTAAAAAAGAGGCTGAAGAATGAACTATTTATTAGTCCCCACGGCTTAGGAATCAACCCTGTAAATCAGCATATGTACAAGATATAAGAAATATCGTACGCAGTGAGAACCGTCCAATAAATAAATTCTACACTCTACACGTAACACATACATACGTAGATAGAAGATAGTAGACTTGTATGTTTTTTCACCATGTGCAGAGAGAGAAGAACCGCTACAAGCTACAAATAACAAACGCACACTAAATATTTAGTGAGGTCTTTTGTTGGTGTTGTTTCTTTTCTACTCCCATTTCTACTGTCATTACGATTGGTGTGTTCTTTGGGTTCTTTGGGTAGTTGCCGTATCTATATTGCATTAGATTACACTGCATTACATTATATTATACTGTCCTTTCCTGTATTGTGGATTCTGTATTGTATGTAGATGGCAGATTGCGGATTCTAGATTGTAGAATCTAGAATCTAGATGAATTACACTACTCCATTTCCTCTCTTTTACAAATTGTACACACAATTCTTTATTTGCATCTTACGCCTTTCCTACACTATACACCATACACGACTAAACTATTATGTATTATGTATTATATGTCCAAAATACAGAATACAAAACAAACAGGAAAATAATACCGGCTTCTTTATTATTCTTACACTTTTCCGCCTTTTCTTTCAGTTTCTTCTTTTGCTTTTTCTCCTTCTTCTGCTTCTTCCTGGAAGAATCCGTTTTGTGGCATAGATATAAAAATAGTATATAAACAAGAAGGATGCAAACCCTTTTGCATATATTCATGTTCATTCCTCAAGTTTCATGTGCATTCTCACCGCCATTAAATCTTTAAAGAAAGTGAGTACCCACGATTCTAGATGCTAGATGCTAGATTATAATATAATGAGAATGGGAGAATAAGACACTAAAACCGTTGCGTGTTTTGGAAAGATGCATGAGCCTAAACACGACTGCACATTTAACAATGCACAATGGACCGACATGTTTTGTTTTACATTTATGTAGAAAATTTTAATTTATGGACATTACTTTCGCAACAAAACTTGAGACTCAAAACCTGAGCTCAGATATAAATTCATGTAATAAAAGATGAGAAGAGGACGATGAGGTAAGAGAGAACGAGAGTGTGTGTGTTTGTGATCTGCAAGATGATATTGGATATTAGATATTATATATTAGATGTTTCCCCCATGAAGAATCCAAATATCCACTATCCACTCTCTACCCGAATAGTTAGTAAGACAAAGGAGAAGAATAAGGAGCAAAATCAAAGTTCAAATCTAGATATGAATCCAGAATCTAGAACGTAGAATCTAAAACCCAGTATCCAGGATTCAGCTGACATTGCAAAAACAAAAGGGCGTCGGCAACTTGCTACATCCGACATCCGACCGTACACACAGACAGCCAGACCAGAGATCAAACTAAAGTAAGTTGAGCTAAACCAAACCAAACAAAACGAGCCAAGCTATTCACCATATTTCCCAAGTCTCTTTCTTTCTTCTCCTGGTTGGCTCCACTATTTATACATACTCAGACAGATTCGCACAACCTTACGGTTACGATTAAACTCTTTCTTCTACTTCTTCCTTTTACTTCCTCACTCCCAATTTCATTTTCTTTGTCTATTTTCTATTTTCCCTCATGCTATTATGGTACACACACTATTTTCCATTCTCTTCCGATCCATCCAATCTCTATAGAAACATAGAAACTGTAAGAAGAAGAAGAAGAAGGAGTAGAAGAGAGTAAAGGAGAACGCAAGAAATTGTAAGAGAACAAGCGTTTTGCGTTTTGGTAAATTTGCTAGAGTTAGAACTAGAGAACATAGAGAATATAATATAATGCCTTTTACAAGAGTTGTACGAATATATAAGAGTATTTTACTTCCAAATAGTTATATGTGCATTATGCATGTCTACAATATACAATGCACAATGTTTTACAAATGTATACTGTATAGTCTGCAGTTCCCATCTGTACATGTAGAAAGTGTAGAGAATAGAGAATATAGTCTATAGTGAAGCTATTATTATTACAAGAAAGTGAGGAAACGACCTGATGTACAACATTCCGTTTTGTTCCATTCTCCTTTTCCTTTTCACTCTCCTTTCGCTCCTTTCTCCATTTCTCTAGTTTACTTTTGCTGAGAAAGGTTGGTTGGTTGGTTGGGTGTTGGAAACTTTTACTGATTCCTCACATTATGGTTCACGTTCCAGCATACGAATGAACTGAGGAAAAAGAAGAAGGAGCAGGAGAAGGTCTCATTTGTTTTACGATTCAATCTGCCAGGCCAGACTCTTTTTTTGGCATGGTTGTACTAGCTAGATTCTAGAAGCTAGGCTAATCCAAAGTTTTACAACAACACCTTTCTTTCACACACATTTATCATGTCCTGTGTATTGTGTACATTGTGCAGACTCCAGACTCTAGACTCTAGAGCCTGAGCTGTACAGTGTACACGGTAGACAAATGGATAGAGTTCGTTCTATTTACCATACACCATGTACCATGTACAACTACTGCATGTTTTCACAAAGATAGACACGGCTAATCCAACTTGCAAATCAACTCGTTCCAATATACATTGTAGATTTATAATGTAAACGTATGTATATATACTGTACACATGCCAAAGATATTACCATGTAGCTTTAATTTAATTCCCTACTTCCACAATCCACAACCTTCCCTCTCATCAATGCAGAAAGCAGACTACAGACTACCACAAACCATACACTTTGTAATGCATCTACAATCTACATGGAAAAAACATTTTAACATGGTTCTTTGTCTTTTACAAATTTTATTTAGATTACAAAAATCCCGAGTCCTGAGTGATTCCACCATGCACCAGCTGGAGCATTGGTTTTACCACATGAAAATGAATTTCAAATCACTTTAATTATAGTGGTTGTCTTGATAAAAATTCATGAAAATAATTACTCTGACCGGGTCAAACACATTTAGAAACCTAATTATGATAATTATAATTATTTCATGAATACGTTCATGCCGTTGCCATCAATAATATAGTAGATTAATATTTGGAAAGCTAGGCGAATGATGATGAGAGTGAGAGACGGGGAGAGAAAGCAGCACTTTTCATTTAATTACATAAACTTGTATTGAGCTCTGACAATGAGCGTGATTATGATTATGATTACAGGTTGGAATTAGAATTAGATGAGATGATGAACCCTTAAATCCAAACCCAAGGTTGTTATGGCACAAAGTGCAAACCTTGTAATTGTGTATAGTCATCTCCATCTCAATTCTCCATCTCGTACAGCAAGTTACGGCGAACGGACATAATGAAATAAACATGAGACTCGAGACTCGAGACTAGAGAAAGAGAGCAAAAGTTTTGTTTTCGTGTCTAAATCATGCAAACCCAAACAATCCAAATCCAACATAAACACGTACAGCACCGACTTGCACTAGCCACAAGTTACAAGTCACTAGTACAATCCGCAGTAAAACATTCTGTAGGAAAAAGTATTACGTATCTATATAACAAACTTGCACAAAGTTAGTTCAATGTCTGCATCTACTATCTACTATATGTATATACTAAATACTAATATTAGACAGACTTTGTATATTTGTGTACGGTGTACGTGTGTAAACATTATACATTGTGGATGGATTGAAGCACACGTAAGAGCAAAGTCCTAGTCCAAATCCTAAATCTAAACCCTAAAAGCTAAAACCAAGCTAGGAGAAAAAGTCAGAAATATTCTAGATTCTAGATTCTAGTTTCTAGAACCTAGAATCTAGATCCTCAATCATTATTGCATGAGCACGAGGAAGGAGAGCCCCAGAAAACTGGGTCAGAGAGCCGCACAAAATAGTTGTGGTGCTTGTGTTTGTGCCTGATACTGCATGTGGACTGTAGTACAGAGTAGTGTCTGAAGTGTTTACAGTATACAGTCCATGTGCAGACTACCCAAACAATCTTTGATTTTTAGGAAGAGGAGAAGCGACATATGAAGAACGTGTCTACTACGAACCACGGACATGCATACACCTTTAGTTGCATACGTGTGTATTATATATTGTGTGAATCACACAGTACATTTCTTTGATGTTTGATGGTTGACTTTGTTTCTTTTCAGCACTTGTACTTTGTATCAGAAAACCATCGCCAGAGCATTACTTTGTCCATCAAAGTGAGTAGATGGAGTATCAAAGTAAATCGTATAATATTCTTTTGTCCAAGTCTCACCTACTCTCTCACTCTACCACTCACAACTAAACCAAACCAAGTCAGACAGAGTGAAGGAGGAAAGGAGAAGACGGAGGTCTGGTCCGTCAATCTTTCATATAAAATTGACTCACGGAAACCCGTTACGCGAGTATCAATGTACAATGTACACGTACATAATATATACGCAACAACATATATTGAATATCTCCATATACAAAACAAAACCTTTGAACACCAATACCAACATCAACAATGTTCATGTTGATGTTGACTCAACATTCAACATCCACATCGAATCCATCAAAAATCCTACATTTTCTTAGTCTTCCTCCTCTTGATTTTTTCTCTTTGTTTTTGTTTTTCCTTTTGGGTTTTCTCGTTTCTCATCTCTGATCTCTGAACTCCACTCTAGAGATCTAAAGTCTAGAATCTAGAGTCTAGAATCTATAGAGAATTGAGAATCTAGAATTCTTTATTGAATTCAACCTCAGTCAACTTAAGTCAACTCAAACTCTCACAAAATCTCACAAAGTCTTAAAATCCTGAATCCTGAATCCTGATCTGACAAGTTACTAAGTGAGTGAGTGAGTGAGTGAATTGGACAGAGTTGCAACAAAGTAGTTGAAAAGTGTAGCATTTTTGGGGTACAATGTGGTTTACTTTATGCTATGACAATAATGTGGTATAAACTATCAAGTATGAAAAAGTGAGTGACTACGTTGGTGATGATATCACGTTCTGCGTCTCCATCTCTGTCTTCTTACACCATTCTCATGATGGTGCACGAGAGAACTTCAAACTTCAAATCACATCATCATTACAGCCACGCACATGCATATCCACACACAAAACACAAAACACACACACACACACACACACAGAGAGAGATCACCTTCATTACTAAAACTCTCAACCTTTGACTCCAAACTGTCAAGTTTTTCATTTCCACGCTCAAGTGCAAGTCTGACAGAGAGGAGATGAAAAGGGAGTAGAAAAACAAAACAAAAACAAAGCCAGACACACAGTGTGTGTGTTTGTGTTTGTGAGAGAGAGGGAGAGAAAACTCTAGAACTCTAGAAAAAAAACATAGCACACAACACAATACAATAGAAAAGGATCGGAGGCAAGCCATCAAGAATCATTTGAACTTTTCCTACGCAATATTTAACCTGTACACAACAAGAACAAGAACCAGATCAAGTACAAGAGAGAAAGAGAAAACAAAGCATTTTCATTCACATTAAAACAAAACAAACTTCTCCATTTCCCTGTCTCAGTCCCAATCTTTTTTTTTCAAATGTGTACATTGCACATTGTACACACTTGTATTCACTTCCACTTCCACTTCCTACCCATTTCATTTCATTCTAGTTTCGAGGTTCGAGATTCGAGATCAGGCTTGAGGATTGAGGATTGAGAATCAGAAATCAGAAAACAACAAACAATGACTTGAGATACCAATTATATTGAAATTGGAATTGGAGAATCTCCACTCCAACCTAAAACATATGGATGGATACGATACATGGGATACGTAGACACTAGAACTTAGAATTTAGACACATTCGTTCCCCAGATCCCAAGATGTATTACATTTCCACTCAATGCTCAATACTCAATCCCTCCATCCCGTCGAGTCCAATGCAGTAGAATATATCCATATACTATTATACCTACAATCTATATAAAACCCAACATAATAGAAACAATAGTGTGTTCTATCTCAAGTCTAAAGGAGAAGAGAATGCAGTAGTGATAAATGTTCAAACTAATGATACAAATTCTTTGAATTTCTGATGCCAATCCCACTGCCAATGCCCATGTTTTCTCAACTCACAACTCACCCTTGCTTAAAAAATATCGGAATCGGAATGGAAATGGAGATGGAAACTAGTGAAACTAGGGAAACGGATCTATTCAAGATCCTTTCATTATAATTATATCTCCATCTGAATCTCACATCTCGATTGTAATACGTATAATGTATACTGCCCATTGTAAAATGTACAATGTACATTGTACACGGATTATGCGCGTAAAAACGCTTCTTGACTACCATCCATCCATCCATCCATCCATCCATCTATCTATTCCCTTTCCCATTCTATCTCCACTTCTTTGACATCCGCATTCGCTGCTACCGCGTAAAATTTCCAGTTCTTAGTACCAGTTTCGAGTACAAAAGTTTTCCTCACTAGGACAAAAACGCGCAGACATTTATAATGCATGGAGAATGGAGAGTAAAGTAAAAAGTAGAATAGAGCAGAAAGTAGGAAGAAACGAACCGAATAAATGTGCATTGTGTTCACACACAATACACAATGGAACAAAAGAAAGAGGAGAAGGGAGAAAAAAATCTAGAATCTAGAATCTAGAATCTGGGAACTGGGAACTTGGCCTGGATGGAACTGGATAGAACTGGAAGAAAGGAACGGGTAAAATGAAATGATTTCCATTTGGGCTCTTTTAACTACAAACTACGGGACAAAGTACAAAGTATGAAGCCCTCAGAAAGAGAAACTTATTACATTAACATTACTCTCATTTTCAAGCTAAGCTACGCTGAGCTGAGCTGAGCTGAGCTGAACTGGGCTGAGCCTAGATTTGTGCATGTCAATAGTTTCAATCACTACCCA
This sequence comes from Sminthurinus aureus, assembly GCA_034698265.1. Taxonomy (NCBI): domain Eukaryota; kingdom Metazoa; phylum Arthropoda; class Collembola; order Symphypleona; family Katiannidae; genus Sminthurinus; species Sminthurinus aureus. Next base: position 52,740 of record JAQGBH010000216.1, read on the forward strand.
CTATACCCATACATCATAGTATTATCTGTCAAATCCACCATGTCTATTAGTATCTAATATATTATGTGCACATATAACCATGTATGCAAATTGTAATATCCCAAAAGCATCCATTAAAATCTCACATGTGTACGATGTATGACGCATGACGTATGATGATTATAATGGGAAAGTAAAAATGTATTGTTGTATTGGGCTGTTGTAAGTTTTCTACCTGGTGGCTGTTGAATGGTGAATTTAAAAGGCTATGAAATGGAAATATCTTACAATTCAAATTCTCTCGCTTCATCCAACTAGGAGCAAATCTGAAGTCGAATTGGAATTCAAATCCCTATTCAAATACAAATACACAGTCAAAGAAACTTTTCTCTGCACTCTACCTTCTACAGTCTACACGGAGGAGAAATTTCTGGGAGCACAGCATATAATATGTATATTGAGCAGCATATGGTGTTTTGTTCACAGAGTAGAGAGTGTGGAGAATGGAGTACGGGTAAAAGCATATAATGGAAAAAAGTAGTGAGAGAAAGTGACGTGAAGAAAAAAAAGCCTCTGGCCTGGTTAACAAAAGGAAAAATTCGAGTTATTGGTCGAAGCCCTACAGCCTTCTTTTTTATTTTCTCCATCCTTCTTTTCGCTTCCCAGAAGCTTGACTTTCTCTCTCTCTTTTTCTCTCTCTCGCTTTCTCTGTGACTCTCTGAGTGTGTCTGCAGTTGAACCACTCTGGCCCAGAAACGCATGGTCGATATGAGCACATAAACTCACTCGCAGAGTTCACACGCAACTACACTCAACTTGAGCCAAGAGAATAGGAGTACGAATACATGTATGTTTGGAGTTTGGAGTTTGCATGTATGTCAGAAAGTGGTTGCTTGATGCTTGGTACACAGTATATGGGTGGGTAGTGGGAAACACAGATATAAAATAGGGGAAGTCAATGACAGGGATCTCATGATAAAAAAATGGGAGCAATCGAGTAATAATCGAAAACGAAATGGAAAATCGAACAAATTCCAAAAGAAATCCATATGTAAGAAACCTAAGAGTTACCTAATACTCAAAGCTCAAATATAAATATTCTACATGCATATTTGCATGAATGAACGTTTCTGCATTCTGCATTCTACACATATGCATAAGCATATACAATGTACAATGAATACATCATTTAGAATTGAGAATAGAAAATCTTTCTCTATGCAAAATACAAAGAAATTCCACATTCCACTCTGGTAAGAACCACATTAAAGTTTAAATCAACACCAGAACCAACACCAACATTTTCTTCAATTCTAACTCAGTTTTCTCTTTTAATCCCATCCAGACTCCAGACTCGAGACGATGGAATTTCCACTACTCTCCAATACTGTTTTACTCATACAATGTACGCACTGCACCAACAAGCAACTATGAGCACACACACGCGTCTGACATTTTGTCTAATATACACTCGAGAACAATAAGAAGGAAGTTGTAGATTGTACATTGTACATGGCTTAATATTTCAAGTCTGAACATAATGTAGGAAAGTGTCCAGGATCTTCAACCAAATCACTGAACAGGGAGGAAATCAAGAGCACAAATCAGCAGGGTGCTATTCTGCGTCCATTTACTATTTGCCATTCGCTATTCTTCCTTCAACATTCATACAATTCTACACACAAATAATGTTGCACATGATGGTGCTTTGAGCTTTGAGTTTTGAGTTTTGGTTGTGTTTGGAGATTCGAGATTGGAAATGTGATACATATGCAAAGCACCAAGCAAATTCCGAATTCAAATAGAGTTCAAAGGCTAAACACTAAACATGCAGATTGTAGGCTGTAGGTTGTAGGATGTAAATGAATAGTGTATAATATATAATATATATATGACGGAGGTCGATGTACACCGTCCATCGTACACCCTACTCAAACACAGACAGAATATCACACATTTACAAAGTCTAAACTCCAAAAGTAAGACTTGTAAGTGATTATTTCTCTTGGTATTTTATTCGTATTGATCTACCTATCCATCTATTCTGTCTACCTACCTATCTTTTCTCTGCTGCCCTTTGCTGCTGTCACTAAAAATAACAATAACAATCACAAATATCACTTTTATTCTCACTGTCCCAGTTGATATTTCTCCGCAAGTATGCACAAAGTATAGCCTATTATATATATAGGAATTGGAGAGTCAAGTACTTCTATTTCTCTCTCTGTATTTATGCACTATACAAACATGCGAATAAAATAAATATATTCGTCTAGTTCCAAGCAAATAACCCAATGGACCCAGCCCAAATTCTGTCCTAGTAGCCTCACTTGAACTTTAAAGATATATAAACTAAACTGTACATTGTACATTGTAGCTGTCTGTAATCTTGGCATGTTAAATCTTAACTATTCATTCTCAATCAGGATCAAAAATTAAAGTCAAAGTTTTACTTTTTATAAATCACAGCCTCGACACTCGACATTCGATATACACAGACAATATAGAATATCGCATGATTCATCCTTTATCCTTTAGACTCAATTGCATTACTATTATTATTATATTGAACTTGAAATTCACTTTTCTTTATCAAGATCGAATTCGAATGCATTCAAGATTCAAGTACCTACTAATGGAAATGGAAATGTGCCCATTCAATAATTTAATTCAAGCATCAATTATTCATGTCATCAACATCAACATCAACATGAGCAACATAATAGTGATTACTCCTTTTACCATAACAATATTCTGTCTTTCCCTTTCAATTTCCTCGTACCGACTTTTTTCCCTGTTCGTCCCACAGTGCTTTCAAGTTTTCAAGTGCTCAAGTGCTCAAGACTCTAGATTCTAGACACAAGCCCACGATCATAAACAGTCATTATGCTAATTACCGCGATCGTAAGTATGATGATTATTTTATTAGACTCCCTTGGATACTTTTACCTTTGGTTCATACTTGATATCAAAGAAATTTGGAAAACAAAATAACTTGTAACATTTGCATACGAATGTGAAATCAATGATCAAGGAACATGTTAAATATACGAATAATCAAAACAATTGAATCAATGTAGCTACGTTAAATATTAAATATTAAAAAAAATCAAAAAAAAATAAACCAAATCGCCTCTTCATTCTTATCAAAATTCAGTAATACAGGTGAAACAAGAATCAGAATCGGAATCAGGTTTAATAACTTTCCTCGTAAATATACATAGAAATAATACGTACTTTAAAAGACTCGTACAACTTCATTATCATGATTCATGAGTCATATATCTGTGGATTGGATGTATGTAGATAGTAGATAAACTCGACGTTAAAAGTTGAATTATTATAGAAATTTTACAATCATGAGATTCGAGTACAGAGTATTGAGTATTGAGCATTGAGTGAACTGCTCTGTATTCTAAAGACACTTGGTTATAATTGCCCTCTCAACCAGCATTTAGAGATTTGGCTTAGAACATAGAACATCGAACATAGAAATTAAAAGTGGATTCATAGTTCAAAGTGAATAGTGAAAGGTAATGATGACGATTATCATCATCAGCATCACTTTGTATTCAACTGGACTGAATACTGAATTGAGGATTTTGAGTGGGAAGTAGGATTTATCATAGGTATTTTTTATCGCATAAATCCCAGCATCTTATTCTCGTTCTTTTCTCTTTTACTAGTCGTACAAACTTCAAACAGAATACATATTAAAAAAAGGGAGGCATGGACTTGAATAAATTTTTGCATGACTTGTGCGATTTCTCTCAATCTCTCTCTCAAAGTACAATATACAATAGCGACTTGTAATAATAATCAATATTCATAAATGCACTTATTTTCATACATGTCCAATGTTCATTCACCATTGGACAATGCACATAAATATAAATATCAACAGTGTATAGAGTATAGAAACTGAAACATTGATACCCTTTATTTATCAATATAGATCGAGAATCGAGAATCAAGAATCAAGAATCGAGATCGAGGAGAAGAATGCAAAGTCCACAAATTTACAGTCAACAACTAATACTCATGTAAATATATCATAAATTATAAATTATAATATACAAACAAAATAATTCCTTGTTGCAATAGCCATTGTCGTTTCATTTCATTTTCATTCCATTCCATTTCATTGCATTGCATTTCATCTACAAAGATAAAAACATGACAAGTGAAATAGCCAATACATTTAGATTCTACACTCTAGACTCTAGACTCTAGATGTATGAAGTCACTATGTCTATAGATAGACAGAAGAGAGTCCTGGTAAACAAGAAGAAACAAGAAGAGACCTTCGACCGAATTCATCAAGATTCAAGAACCAAGAATCAAGAGTGTCCTTCACATTTGCAAATCAAACGACTAATGAAAACTCACCATCTCACTCTACTTTACTCAATTCAACAACTCAACTCAACTAACTAAATTATTCACTCGCTCTTAAACACACCAATACACAAACTTACTTATTCTCACTATCGTATTATCGCTCATATAGTCAATATTCAATCCAAGCTGAAGCTGAAGCTGAAGCCAAAGGGTCTACGCCTTTATTCAATTCAAATTCAACACACATATTCACTTGGATACATATTTACCTTTCCTCAAGCAACTTGCAATTTCCAGTGTACAGTATACAGTCCAATGTAACAACTGACTAATTAATACACAACACAAACCTAACCTAGGAATAAATGTCATAGAATGGCAAATGACGGGGGAAAATTTACGTACCATAACAATAAAAACTGCAACAAATGTAGATACGAGAATGGTCTAAATTAACAAACAAAACAAAATGCATCTACCTCTAGCATCTGGCATACGAAAACTCAATGGCCATTCGTCATTCTAGTTATTCTAATGCTATTTTAGCTCCAATTTGATTTTGATTGCATATTGTTCACCTTTAGAGCAGACTACAAACTATACATTTTCAATCAGAAGCCAGAGAAAAGAAGTCGGAAAAAAAACATTTGATATTCGATTTTCGATTTTTAATCGACATCGGCCTAAACAATCAATCACACAGAACACAGAACACTCCAAGTCGACAAAATAAATAAAGTTACTGCATTAGAACATTAGAAATAAATGTAGAAAAACAAAATACAAAATACACCCACCCAAATACAAATACACTTCTGTGCAAGGTGTTTTATATTGGAATTTGGTATATATGTATATCCTTCATATAATCAAATGAATCATATTCATGTAAACATGTGCAGTAAGGATTTTGTTAAAAAAAGATGAAGGTGAGAGTAATGATGTAATGTTCTTGTTTTTTCTCTAGCTCCATAATTTGTATTTGTATATTGCATATTCTTCACTGGACTGGAATAATAATTCCACCATCAGAATAATGATAATAATAATAATGACAATATTAGTACTACAAAGAAAAATTTACTTAATTCTAAGCCTCACGCCTTTTCTCTCCTCTAAAATATGAATGCAGTCATAATGAGATGACTGCATTCTGTTCTCTGTTCACTGTTCTATGCATGAATATTAGAGCGTGTGTAGTGTGTCGTCGTAAAAAAGTAACAATGAAAATACACAACATTTAGCATTTGGTATTTGGCATTTTGTATTGGTATTTACTATTTACTCTGATATTTATACAACGCATTTGCAAAATCGCAAATTCACTACCACCATACGTCGTACCCTATAATCTGAACTTAAGACTTAAGAAGTATGCAGCGTACGCTATCGACTATGCATCCACAATCCAAAATCCACAATCCACAGTCACAATAAAAAAGAATGAAAGAACGGCAAATCCATTATTTCGCAAATTGAAACACAATAGAATAATACTGATAATAAAGGATAATCGTATAAAATTATGATAATATTTTTAGTCCCACCGACCGACCAACTACCAAAACAAAACATGAACGGTTTAACTAACAACAATAACATTCCATTTTCCATTCCTACTTACTTATTCATATTTATTTATTTATTTTTACTCATTCTGATTACAATTTGACTCAATAGTCAATGCTCAATCCTCAATCCTCTCACGTCACTTGTCAAACAGCAGGAATAAATACATGTCTTGTCAATTGTGAAATGTAAATTGTAAATCTTTTCCTCATTTGAATACATAATGTCTTGCGTCTATCTAATATCATGTCCAACATTCGTTTTTGTATCCTTAGCTAACAAAATTGTAAATTGCATTTAATATTAGACATTACACGACTGAACTGCCATGTGCAACCTCGTATTCGCACACACATAACATAATATAATATACATAATGACACTTCCAACTACCAACACAATGAACAATAGGAAAAAACTATTAAAATTAAAAATATTTAAACTTCCCCACTATTCCTGAGCTGAGCTGAGATGAACAAACACGCCTTTGTCTTCCATAATTCATCTTCATCTTTTTCATTTTTATGTTGTTTTTTTTCATCTTTATCCTTATCCATAATACTTATTACTTATTTTACATAGTATATCATTATTACCATCTTGAGTTACATTTAATTTTCATTCCTACTCTCGATGACATTTGAAAAAAAAATCAAAGTCAATGCACATATACTGGAGAATTCGTTTTATTTTTTCAATGGTTTCAATAATTATTAGTGGATTAGCTTGCCATTTTTTAATACTAATGTAATAGGTAATAGGAAGTTTTTAGTTCAAGTTCAAGTTAAAATACATAATATGTGAGATGTGATAATATTATTATTTAGTGAGAAAGATTCTAGATTCAACATTCAACCCATCTCATGTGTCAACAATTAATTGTATAACGTTGACGCCTGTCACGCTCGTAACTTTTTAATTAGGAATAAAACGTAGCTCAAGAAAAAAATATACAAGATGTAAAATGTACATACAAGGTACAAGGAATAAGAGATGTAAAGATTGATGCATAATAATAAAATGTAGAGAGAAAAAGGTGTATAAATTACACCTGTGATTATCTGATCATGATTATCGTTTATCGTATTTAATAATAACATCCTGATTAGAGGCTTGAAATGTGTATAGTTTCTAGTGTCTATAGTGTCTAGTGTGTATAATTATTAGTGCTTGCATCTTGTGTGTAGTCAATCCTCAGTCAATGTCTAATTCCTCAAAAACTACAGGATAAACAAGCATATTAATAAAATCCATGTCTGTTTCTATGATGGAATGAATGTTTCTTCTTGTACACTCTACATTGTTCATACATTGTTTGTTTGTAGAGAGAGTCTTTTGGTTCTTGCTATTAAATAACTAATGGAGCAAGTTGGTGTTGGAAAGTGCAAAGCGCAAATTAATTTTCATGCGCAATTTAGATTTGCATAAGATATGCTCTGCCACACCATACCATACCATTTCAGCCATGACACACCGTATCAATATCAATAACATAATTCTTTAGTTTTCAGACTAAGACTTGACTCTAGAGTCTTGAATCTCGTCTCAGGTTTCCTCTCGTATCATTACAATTACAATTACAATTTCTACAGTCTACAGTCTACAGGTACCCTGTAAGCACAACGTCACACCGAAGAATAAATGTAATATCTCTTACCGTTCTCTTCCTCTCTTTCCACTTCTCCCTCTCACTAAATTTCCATACTTTGTCGTGTCGTGCCATGCCATGTCATGTCATATTACATTAAGTACCTTCCAGTTTCCATGTTCCATTTTCCAGAGTCATAGAGGCAGTTTGAACCCAACAATCTACATCCATATTTAAAACTGCTTAAGCTTTAAACTGTCTGTAGTCTGTAGATTATAGAACGTTAGTTTATATCACTGTATACTGTAGACTGTGTGATGTATTTTACAATGTACATTTTGCCTCCATTCACTAACACATGTTCTATATTTTCTTATTCCACGAAATTCAAGATTCATTAAATGTATGCACTTTACATATTTACATAGGTATGCCGTTGCCTCTAGCCTCTTTTATACGTGCTTCAAAAACTTTATAGACTTTGGACTTTGGAGTCGACACACTATTTTCATTGTACAATGTACACGTTCTCTTATGTATATTTGTACAATGTGCAATGTACAGTGTACACTGTACAAATATTGTAGCTACGAGGAACGAGGTATGAGGCGAGAACATTTCTCGGTAATAAAATCACACAGAATGAGGGGAAATAAAGGACAATAATCGTAAATAATTTTAATTACGTAGAACATTCAAGACCACAAAAGAACGTTTTATACATTAGCACAGACATTCAATATTCAATGTTTTAAATACATACAATGCATTACAACTCATACTGTACACTCCACATCGCAATAGATGCAGACAAACTCCAAAATCCACGGTAGAGAATAAGACTACATTTTGTAACTTTTCTCAAATCTTCAAGTTTCTCCATGTTCAATCCCAATTCAAATTCAAATCCAGATCTAAAAGTTCTACATTTTGGATTACGATTCTTTGCATATAACATGTACAGTGTAAATTGTACCGTGGTGCATATTTAATTTCCTTCTGCTATACGCTATATACTATATACTATACACTATGCATATTCTATGCATTAATCTTTAATATCAAGTTCAAATGAAAATTGGACCAAAATTTAACCCAAAGCTACACTTTTAGCCTATTTATAACACTCTCGTCATATTACATAAACGTAGTACATCGCCAGAGACAGACATTCAATTTTCAAATATTCCTAGGGCAAAACTGCTCATTACGTAACCAAATCACATCAATGTGAAAAATTCCACCTTCAAAACTAAAACTCATGTCGATACTTCTACCTGCAAAACTTGACACTACAAAGGAACTAGATCCTAGATTCTAGATGATCGTCAAGCTTGCAGTTAAAACTCATCTACAGTCTACACTTTACCAGCATGATTATGTCAAACTCTCAATTCCTAATGACCATGCATGTACAATGTGCAATGTTCAATTTAACATGTATATAAATGTGGTTCTATCTTCTACGTTTTATCGAGAGAATCTCATCTCAAGGGAACTTTGAAATTTGACAAAATTGCAGTCAAGTCCAGCTACATACACAATGCACACACTACAAGGATTCTGCATGCTCATGACTGAAACTAAAAGCTCTATGCTCGATACTCTATTCTCTATCAGTGCCTATATGAATACATTAAACAGAGGACAAAACTGTCGTTAGGAGTTACGTGAGTAGTGCTCAGAAAGTACCTAGTGTAATGATAATTGCGAGCGGTGCTCACAATTATTATTACTTTTATGCTCACAATTCACAATGCTCAGTGCTCAGAGGTATTGTCAGAAATAAGAAAACCAAGAATGTTGATGATGATGATGATGAAAATTTTCGACCGAGAATAAAATATAATGCACATTGTGTGTGGAATGACTTTGAAAAAATTTGCAATTTCGTCGCAAAATCTACAGTATATCACTCGACACCATAGCTGTATAATGAAGAGCCATCTTCTCTTCTATCCAATTTTACCACGACATCACATATCAAAATATCAAAGCTGTCTGATTTGACATTCTTTTCTCTATGGAGCATTGTGAACTGTATACTGTGCACTGTGTACATGATGTATGAAGTATGATGTAAACTCTTAATGTTTCCTCCTCATCTTGTAAAATGTGTAATGTGTTTCCTCCTCCTGTCGACTGTCGATTTTCCACTTTTTTCAATATCCTAATCTTGTACATGGTAGATTGTAGACATACTTACAATGCCAATGCCAATGCCAAAATTCAATGTCAATAGTCAATACCAAAACCAAAGCCAATACCAGCAGGAAAATGTCAATATATGTATAATATTCATATCATCAAGTCGATAAATCTTTTCATTCAACATGAAACATGACAGAGAAAAGGTAGAAGAGGGAAAAGAGGAAGAAAAATGTACTCTTAGTTTGGCAAAAAAAAATCAATGCGGAAAAAAAAGTTGAGGAAAAGTGTAATAATCTGGCTCGGAGCTTGGAGCTTGGAGCTCAGTCTCAGTATAAGTGCAAGTGTAAGCTTAAGTGTAAGTGAGCATATAACGCTTTCCGCTTTGACTCTTTTGAACAATTTTTCTAATGGTTGTGGATTATTACTAGTGGAGTGAAAACGTGCCAAGGTAGTGATCAAAAGGCTATTTTTCTTCACACCTGAGGCTGAGATATAGAGAGAGAGAGAGGATGGAGAGGAGAATAACAGCAAGAGTAAAAGTAAGAGAGAGAGAGAGACGGAAGAAAGACACTGGATTTTGATGATAAATGTAAGTCATATCTTTTACGTCTCATCTTTCTCACCGCCACAAAATACATGTACGTAAAATATTATGTATGGTGTATATTTATACATATTTAACATTGAATGTGCACATTCAATTTCACAATATAGTTCGCTTTGATGTAGTATATAGTGTGGCTTGGCTTGGTGTGGACCATGTAATGGATAACTTTTGTGTTTTATGATACATACAAAGAAAAAGAACCCTTCATGTACAATATATTCAGCGTACAATATACAAACTGGAACTCGACATCTCGAGTCTCGAGGAAAATGATCATGGAGAAAACTTAAAGTTACCCTGTTATGTGTAATCGTATCTAGTATCTAGACACTAGTCAGTCAGTCTTCTACTTCTTTTTCCTCTTCCAATCCCCAAGAGTAGACAAGATGCACGAAGGAAATCGAGTGCCATTGATACCATCGCAAACTCAATCTGTAGTCCTAGTCCTACACATCCACATATCACATCCACTATACACTATACATATTCTGCCTTTATAAGTAAAAGGAAAAGAGAGCAAAAGGAAGAAAAAATAGGAAAAGTTGAATCATCACGCCTAGTCTATCTTTAGTAAGTAAGTAGGAGAGACACAGAGAATAGAAGAGAATGGAAGAGCATGGGAGATCCTCATTTTTTACAGAGTTACTCTAAGTGAGACATAGACAACTGAAAACTCAACCACTTAACGCTTTTCACCTTCAAAAGTTCTTCACTCTGTCTTTATCTATCCAGTTTCCAGTATCCAGTCCCTAGAATCTAGAACCTAGTATCTCTTTCCACTTTTCATCCCCCATGTCTTTTTCTTCTCCTTTTCCTTTTTTTAGCTTTCTTATCCGTCTCTAGATTCTAGATTACCTGGAAAAGTCGCTCAGTTTTTTTGTTACTCGCCTCACTTCTTATATGTCAGCCATTACAAGAGCAATCATGCAGACGACACAATCGATGTCTAGAAATGAATTTTAAATATGACAGTCATGTAG